>CAODLS010222155.1:0-23661 GCA_948243855.1 Flueggea neowawraea | reverse complement strand
TTGATTTTCTCTCTAGCTTGATTTTGGTGTTTTGGGGGTGATGGAATGATAAAAATGTTTTGACCTTGAATCCATATGATCATCCATTGTTTTCCTGCCCTTCCTTGATGTATTTATAGCTTTTCCAAGCCATTTGACCATTGGTGTTGAGAAACTAGCCGTTGGAGACTGTTTATAGCTGTTACAGCCTTTTGGAACAAACACAACGTACGTTGCACCAAGCATGCGTATGTTGTCTGCAAATTCTTCATCTCTACGTACGCTGATCTTCCGTGATGTACGTTGATCATAGCCACATCTCCAGATGACGTACGTTGAACCTCCTCTGCGTACGTTGTGACTTCACTACGTACGTTGTGCATGTATGAAGTACGTTGTTAAGGATCCAGTAGCTTCTGTTTGCATTCAGTTCCACGTCTACGTACGTTGATCTTCCATAACGTATGTTGCTCTTCACTGTGACGTACATTGTACCTCTATAATGTACGTTGTGACACTTTCAGTGGCTTGATTTGCAATTCCGAGCTTCCCAACGTGTTCCACTCTATCTCAAATATTTTGCATATCATCAAAACACAAAAGGAACTTAATGTTGATCACCCTTGATCCAACAATCTCCCCCTTTTTTATGATGTCAAAACTTTGAAGAATTTAAACGCTTACATCAAGGCAACAATTTGATCAAGAATTTCATCATTGTCAAGAGGTTAGGATTATACAATGTCTGATCATATATAAAAAATAATAATCACTCCCCCTATCAAAAATAATTTATGAAAATTTTCAAAATTTTCTTTCTCCCCCTCTTTGAAAACAATTTGCACATTGTTTGAAATATATATAAAAAAAATCATTTCTCCCCCTTTCGAAAATGATTTGTGCATAATTTCTAAACATTGTTTTCTCCCTGTATTTAAAACAAAAAAAATCAATAAAAATGAGAGGAGTTGAAAAGATAATACCAAATCTAGCATCTCCATCAATGTAGGATCTTTGCTCTAAGGATGTTAAGCCTTTTAGAATGGAGATCCGCTCTGATACCACTTGTTGGAGAATTTTCCCAGGGATGCCTTGGTTAAGTTTGGAGAGTGGAAGCGAGTTGGAGTGAGGCGAGAAAAACAACTCCAAGATTTTTATAGTGGTTCGGCCAACCATGCCTACGTCCACTACCTAAGTCTCACTTAGGCTTTTCACTATAACGGAGATTGATTACGGCTCAATCCAACAAAGCCTTATATCAAGGTTGATTGCGGCTCAAACCTCTAAAGCCAACAAGGTTGATTGCGGCTCACCCCTCTAAGGCCAACAAGGTTGATTACAGCTCATACCTCTAAAGCTAACAAGGTTGATTACGGCTCATACCTCTAAAGCTATTAAGGTTGATTACGGCTCAAACATCTAAGGCCATTACAATGTTGTTTTCCATAGGTTCACAACAAACCTTTCCCACACTCTCAAAGTGTTTGTAAAAATTGTTTACAAAATATTGAAACTCTATGCTAGGAGTACATGTTGACACAATGCTCTTGATTTTCTCTCTAGCTTGATTTTGGTGTTTTGGGGGTAATGGAATGATAAAAACGTTTTGACCTTGAATCCATATGATCATTCATTATTTTCATGTCCTTCCTTGATGTATTTATAGCTTTTCCAAGCCATTTGACCATTAGTGTTGAGAAACTAGCCGTTAGAGACTGTTTATAGCAGTTACAGCCTTCTAGAACAAACACAACGTATGCTGCACCAAGTCTACGTACGTTGTCTGCAAATTCTTCAGCTCTACGTACATTGATCTTCAGTGAAGTACGTTGATCATAGTCACATCTCTAGATCACGTACGTTGAACCTCTTCTGCGTACGTTGTGACTTCACTACGTACGTTGTGCATGTATACCGTACGTTGTTAAGGATCCAGTAGCCTCTGTTTGCATTCAGCTCCACGTCTACGTACGTTGATCTTCCATAACGTACGTTGCTCTTCACTGTGACGTACGTTGTACCTCTATAACGTACGTTGTGGTACTTGCAGTGGTTTGATTTGCAATTCTGAGCTTTCCAACGTGTTCCACTCTATCTCAAATATTTTGCACATTATCAAAACACAAAATAAACTTAATGTTGATCACCCTTGATCCAACATGGGCCGGGCTAGGGATATTTTTTATGGCCCTCTCATACGGGTCGGGCAAGACTAGGCCTGACTGGTAGGGCTAGGTGCCTTGCCCAATCCCGCTCATTCAAAAGGAAGGGTCGGATTGACCCGCAAGCTAATTTTTTTAAAAAAATACAAATATTCTATATTTTTTATCAAAATATAATTTAGCATATACTTTATTATATAAATTATACTTTAATAAATACAAAATAACTCTTCAATTTATAATTGTCATCATTTTTACTAATTTATAAGACATAATACATAAAATTAATTATATATATAAAAATATAATAAATAATATATATTATATATATTAGGGTCGGTCGGGCGTATTTTAAAAAATTTCAAGCTAAACCGGCCTATGGGTCAAATACTAATAGTCCAGCCCATGAATTTCCCCAGGTCGGCTTAGCCCAGCCCTAGATTAGGGATGTGTCGCCTTGTCTTCAACTCCAGTGGTACTATAAATTTCGAGTTATTTAATTTCAGACTCAATTATTTAATTTAAAGAGGTGATTACTTAATTGTATTTTCAAAAATTACTTAATTTTAAATATCGTTATTTAATTTGATCATTAATTATTTAATTTTAATTAATTACTTAATTTTATAATAAATTAAATAATTATACTTAATTATTATTAAAATTAATTAATTTAAATTTTAATTACTTAATTTAATAAACAAGTGCTTAAAAAATACTCCTTTTAGAGTATCATTCTAACACCACCATTTCCATTCTTCATCACAAAAAGAAAGGAGATGATAAAACTGACGTTCCTTCTCTCAAAAATGGGACCTCCCAATCTCAACTCGATCTCTTCTTTCTCACCTTCCAATCTCCGCCACACTCAGGCAAGGCCCTTCCTGTTCACTCTCCGCTCTTCTTTCTCTTCACTCTCCGAAACCCCTAACCTTCTCTTTGCTAATTTTCTCATCGACACATTAGATTTCTCGAAAACCCGAGCCCTCAGCGTTGCCAGTGCCACTCGCTACTCTAACATCAAATCCTTTGAAAAGCCCAAAGCGGTGGTTCAATACTTCCAAAATCTCGGTTTCACTGAAAAACAAATTCAGTCTTCAGTTCATTTGTGCCCCCAGATCCTTGCTCTGATATCGATAAGACTCTCAAACCCAAGATTGAGTATTTTCAACAACTGGGTCTTCCGAGTTTTCATCTGGGTAATTTCTTTTCCAAGATTTCTCAAACTCTGACACGTAGTTTAGAAAAACATTTGGTTCCTAACGTTGATGTACTGAGGAACTATAGCATGGAGAACAGAGTGATACCTCGATACAGAGTGCTGCAAATTATCACGTCCAAACAATTGTTGATGGAAGAGCCAAAATTTTTGAGACAGTTCAGATTGAGAAAGGAGGTTTTCTTGGAGAGATTTATATCAAAGTTTACAGATCATAAGGAGGAACTATTGAAAGCTTATAAAGGTCAAGCTTTGGATTCTTCGCTTGAAAAAGAAATGTCCACAAGTTAGTGCTGCATTAAGCTTTGTGCATTCTGTTAAATTACAACCTTGATGTGGATTAAATTGGAGAATGAAGGTATTCCTTTTTGTGAAATCATGTTCATGGAAGTATTGGAAATTTGGCAATTTCTTCGTGATCGTGAATGCTCCAAGATTTATCTCTTTTACTTCCAAACCATTTGAATCTAGTTTAACAAATGCAATCCATTCTATGTATGATGCTTTATGCAATTCAGCCTATGACTTGATTTGGATTAGAATGTGAGAATGAAAGGTATTTCTTCTTTGAACCATGTTCAAGGGAATTATGGAAACTTCGAAATATCTACCTTAACCACCATAATTTAGTCTCTTTTTCATCTGAACCATTTGATGCTAATCTGACAATATTCTGCATTTCATGTACTGTATGATTCAGTCAGCTGACAATTTTAAGTTTTATATCTATCATGTGCAATAATAGAATGCATTTCTCTTGGTTACTACATGCACGATTTCTCTTCATTGTTCTCCATATCTTTTATCATCAATCACAATCAAAGACATGGAGTGGATTTTGGGATCATCTTCGAGCTGAAGAAGAAAAGCAAAGCTTGATTGGGGAAATGCTTTCTGTGTTTGTTGGCTTTACGTTTTGTAGACTGTTTTCTAGATGCGCGTAGTTCATTTTTTCGTGAAATCATATATATTATAATATTTCCGATAATAAATAAATTATGTGTGTTTTTATTGTCGAGAAATTGTATTTTCTTGTTTGAAAGAATTTTGTAGAAAATTTTACCTGATTAGCATATAAATAGTATTTTAATATTTTAATGTGAGTTTAGTAAATATTATTTATTATTTATAGTTGTATTAATTTTATTAATGATAAATTTATTAAAAATTTAGTAGATTAATAAATAATAGAAGTCTAAAAGTTAATTTTAATTATTTATTTAATTTTTATAATTTTAAAGATTTATAATTTTAAGTTATTATTTTGTTGTAAAATTTTAAATAATAATTTTTAGATAATTAATTTAGATAGTTGTGATAACCATTATTGATTTAACTCGAATTTTCATTATCCAACGTTAAAAGAATAAATCAATCACTTAATTTAGAGAATTTTAGTTAGAGAAAACGTTGCAAATCAAATGTTAAGTTCGGTATTTTTTTTTTAAATTTTAAAATCTAAATCTATGTCACTCATCAAACTATTAGGCATTTAAAACTAGTTTATGTCTGCACTTGGCACAGGCTCACAATCCGGTAATCACATTATAGCTATGAAATTTGCATAATGAAAATTTTTAGTTGTCCTTAATAGCAAAGATGTGAATGAATGAATTAGCTGAAACATGTAATCTCTATGTGTAGGATTAATGAAAATTCAGAGAGGTTGATTTTCTTGTGTATGAGGATTACTGTATCGAAACTCCAGATTAATGTTGTCTTCCAAAACAAAGAAGAACTCCTGAATCCACTCCTCGATCTGTTCGATTTCTTCCTTGATCTGCGTCGGTTGATGCGAGGACGCCGTCGACGAGAGGTGGTTCATCGCCTACTAATACACAGCAGCCGGATTTGGTGTTTTTAGGGTGGAGATTCTTGGATTTGGTGTCGAGGAGTCGACCTTCGACGGCGGAGAAGATGTCACGCCACCGCTGTTGATCTCTGTCGATCTTAATCGAAATAATTATATCGGAACCCTAGCAAATGTGATTGATTTCATTTAAATTCACCCTTACTGTGTTGGAGTAGGTTTACTGTTTAATGTTTCATTCTTTATTTTTTTTTATTTAAGTTTATATTTTTAGGTTTATTTAAGGTTAATATTGAGTTGATTTGTCTTAAGTTGATATTGATTTGATTTTAAGTTGGTATTTCATTGATTTTGAGTTGATTTTTATTTAACGTTGATATTGAGTTGAAAATGAGTTGATATTGTGTTGATTTTTATTCAAGGTTGATATTGAGTTGAATTGAGTTAATTTTGAGTTGATTTATGTTATGTTTTAGTATTTTAAAAGTTTTTAAAATTTGTTTAAGGCTGATTTAGGATTGTTTTAAAATTTTTAAAGTGGTCGAGGTTGGGTAGCTCAGTTGGTAAGCACTCACACCTAAGACTAAAAGGTTTTGGCTTCAAATCTCAAGGGCACTCAATTTTTTCTTGTTTACTATGGGAATTGGTCTCTCCTTTGTGAGGTCAATAATGCATAAAATTGTGTGTGTATTTAAAAAAAAAAAAAAAAAAAGTATTTTTAGGTTTTTAAAGTTTATGTAGAGTTGATTTTAGGTTAATTTTTAGTTTTTTAAAAATTTTACGTAGAATTGATTTTATGTTGATTTTAAAGTTTATGTGAAGTTTATATAGAGCTGGTTTTAGTTTTTTTTTTATGTTTTAAAAAAGTTTATGTAGAGTTGATTTTAGGTTTATTTGTAAAAAGATTATGTAGAGATGATTTTACATTGATTTTTTAGTTTATTTTAAACTAAACAATATTTTTAGGTTGTCTATGTAGAGTTGATTTTTTTTAAATAATTTCAAGTTTTTAAAATATTTTCAAAAAGGTTTAATGCAGGTTGATTTTTAGTTTATTTGAAAAAATTTAAATTTTAAAAAATTAAGTGAAAAGGAAGTGATTAAAAAAATTCAAAAAAGACTAGAATGAGAAATAATACTAAAATATAAGAACTAAAATTAAAAAAATAATAAATGATGTAAGAACTAAAATTACGAATGAGAAATAATAATAAAATATAAGGACTAAAATTTTAAAAAATAAAAAACGAATTGTTGTATAGATGTAAGAAGAATAGCCCAGATGGTTTGATCTAAAAAACATCCGTATGACATGGGAAATAAATGAGAGTAATTGATTTTTAAAACAGAGATGTTTTTGTAACTAGCCTTTAAAAATTCGTAAAAATATTAAGGGTGCCTTTGGATTCACTCTAAAAAATTAAAAACTTGTGAATAAAGAAAATATAACTTCTGTAATTTAAAATTAATGTTAGATATATTAAAAAAATTGAAACTCGCAAAAGAAAAACATAATTCTGTCTTTTTGTTAGTATGCTTCATTGAACAAACATAAACCCCGACAACAATAAGCGACTATCAAATACCTACATTTATCTCTTCAAAAAAAAATACCTACATTTATTACATCTAGGAGCATTATGTCGGCTGCATTGGTGTAATCAATTTTTAATTTGTGTTTGTTTGCATTATATGCAAATTACTTAATATTATTAACTAGAGTATACTTTAATTCTATCTATAAACTTATAATTCAGTGATATTAAAGTTAATTCGAATACCAAAAATTCGTACATTTGATTCTTGACATGAAAACAATTAAAATTACTTATAAAAAAGTACATTATAATTCTAAAATATATGTGAATCTTTTTAGATTAAAAAAACATGAATCATACATTGGAAAATTCATAGTCACAAGTATTTTAAAATTAATAATATATTAAATACTGTTGAGCATATAATATATATTCTCATTATGAGAATTAAAAATATCTTTAATAGTACTTTTTATTTTAAAGAATATTTTTGTATAAAAAATGTATATTTATATTTAAAGAGGGAAAATAGAAAGTGTCCTACGACCCGTTTCCGTTTGTGCCCTACAACCACTGGTACTCTTTAAAATATAATTTTTTTAAATAGAGAAAAAATAATATAAAAAATACCACTTTGTATTCTACATATAGATTATAAAGAGAGCATAGGAGCTATGTTTTTCGAGCTATCTCTTTTTAATAGAAAAAAATTAGACTTATAAAAAGTCTATTGAAGATACTTTAATAATTTTGTTATCTTGCAATATTAAAGTTATCTCCAATGTTTGTAAAGCCAAATTTAAATCAAAAATATGTATCTCCATGAAATATAAAAAGTAGTAGTTTGTTAATGGTATATTGAGTGATAAATAACAAAAAAAATTATACATTACAAATTAATAAATGAAATATATACTTTTCTAATTTTTCAGTATCTTGCTCCAGTGATTAATTAGTGCACGTCACTTGTAGTGTATCTGAAAGGGAAAGTATATATGAAAATTCGTGAACAAATGAACAATAAAAGAGGGAAAAGATTGTCCATTAGAGTTACTGAAATATGCGAGATGCGAAGTCTATTCAAGTCAAGAACCCTAAGATTAAGTAGATGGTTATGGTTGCCATGAAAGACCTCGATGTGAGCTGAGCTACTTTTGATATTCTCTAACATTCAAAGGATTTGATAGAGAGAATCTTGTAGCTACGAACATAACATGCACAAAAGATCACACCAAAGTGATCAAAGCATATGTGCTTTCTTTTGCTTCTCTTTTTTTCGCCGTACAAAAGATACCATTTGTCAATTGAAGTGATCGTTAAAGGTTAGTATTTGCTTAAACTCCGATTCAGTCAAAATTTGGGGCTTTGCCATACAGCATTTCTTTTTAAACTGAGCAGACAGGTTGTTCAAATCACTATGAATATGTATTTTGGGTGAAGAAATTGTACATGGTTACATGTTTGGATCCATGAAGTAAAAAATTTTCTTGTATTAACTCTCGTATTTGTTGAGGCGCACTAAAATTAGTTAAACGTATACAAACCGTTAAAATAAAAGTAAGACCATTACCTTGTGTTTAAAATAGAAGATAAAATATACCATATTTTTCTATGATGATTATAACTTGACTCAACAATCGATGATATATACCCTCAATTACTTCAGCTAAGATAATCCAATTGTGTAAAGAAACTTCTTTCATGATATATATCGACACATATTGCAGTTTATCGTGACAACTAGAACTTCAATTACACTATTAGTCCCGCAGCAGTTCAATTTAGTTCCTATAGAGTCATAGAGTGGAATATGGAAAGATTGCTAACCTTACATAGATGTTCGATCCATGTCAAAAAAAATGTCCAATCATGATCTTAATTAGGATTTACTTTTCATGAAGGAGGCTATTCAGGGGCTTCACATTTAAGCTAGCTGCAGGAACAGTACATTCGCTGTAATTTTCTGACAAGTCAATTTATTTGCTCATGTAAGAAATCAATTTCTCAATCATTTAACGCTGAAATTGACTCTAATATCAATCAACTACAAGATTATTTATAATTACCCCATATTTCGTTACTTCTTTTCATCTTATAACTTAATCATTCCCTCTTCACTTTCAGTTGGTATACTTTCTCTCTCGTCGCCAATCTTATATGTGTTCATATTCATGTGTGGTTAAAGAGAGAGATCAATGGAGATAAAAATTATTAATATCGGCATTCGATATGCGGGTGAGTGTATGCATATGAGACAGAGATATCAAGTAGAGAAAAATGTGAGATTGAAAGAGGAATCAATGGATTGTTGGTGTTGGATGGGTGGGATAAATATATAGATATGAAGAGAACAATATGCGAGAATTTTTGGCCTAATAACTGGTGATTGTATTTCGTTATCATCAAATTTTTCCTTTGTTTGAGTTTAATTAATTAAGAGATTCGCGAATTTTGTTGCTGATCACTTGTTGGTTACAACAACATATTCATTTGTTTAGGATATTACCCTTTTAATCTCCTACTTTTGTAATTAGTGCCCCTTTGGCGTAATCATCTTCAATAATAGTAGCATCATTTTACTTCAAAAAGAAAATGGAAGTTAATTAACACAAAATCATCAGTAGAATGAGTTAATATATTTACTTGTCTTTTGAATTTCATGATAAGTATTTAACTAAAATTTTTGAACATTAATTAACCATAAATCAGGGTTAAAATAGAATTAGTGTTAGGGATGACAATTGATATCCCACTCATCTGGTACCGACCCTACCCATAGTTAATCAACATGGATATTACCCACTTTAATTGGGTATAAGTACGGATACGAGTATTATCTGTACTTTACTGTGCGAATATAAGTAAGATATGAGTATAATTTTACCCTACTCGTACCCACCGGATAATACATGTACTCATACTCATTACTTGTACCCATACTCGCATGTATATAATATAATATATAGTATATATAATATATGATTATAATTTATATAATATGATCACTACTATATATAATACATTTACACTAAATTATTATCACTAATTTAAAGTATTATAACTCTAAAATGATATAAACTCTAAACTATTATCTCTTTTGTAATACTAAATAATTATTATTATATCCCCATATTCATTGATATATATATATATATATATTATCATTTGAAGCAAATTATTAATGTAATAATGGATCAAATGCAATAATTTATGAAATGTATTTTATTGGTTTTTTTATAGTTAAAAACATTTGGATATGAATTTTAGATTTTTGTATTATATTGTGCACTTTTGTTCATTGATATCTTGCATTTTTTTCTAAGTAATATCGCAAAGTCTTTGACATGTTATCACTTTTTAATTTTTTTTAAGTATTTTACTTTTAAGTTAACTAAATATATTTATATAACGAGTTAATTGATATTCTACGAATAAACGAATATCTTGCAGCAGGGTACAAGTAATGATTTTGATTATTCATATGAATAAGAATAGAATATGAGTTACAAATACGGATAAAAATATTGGTATATAACAAACTCATATATTACCGATTGCTATTCCTAGTTAGTTTTGGTACTTACCATGAACTTATACTTCAAAACAGGAGCATCATTGTACTTGGACAGAATTAATGATCCTCCTGATCATTTTGATAATATCAACAAAGATTCCGCTACTCACCTATGAGTCTCATTGGCTGAGTTAATGAGACTTTAGTGTCGTTTGCTTAGCTAAATTGATTCAGATGCAATCATGCCACTTAAAGGACTTATTAGATAAGGCTCGTATCTTAACGAAATTCTATTTTTAATTTTTCTCTAAATAGTGATTTCGTCAAATCCACCTAAACACATTCAAACTTAATCTACATGCAGAAATATGAAATATCGTTTTGATAAATATAAATTTTAATAATAATATGCAGTAGGCTAGTAATATTAATTGACTCAAAACATGAAGAGAAAGATTATAATTTCACATTTATAAAACAAAATAACTAAGTAGAAAACATATAAGCATAAAACCATTTTTTATAATTAAGTTATTATATTTAATTTCTTAGTATTCAAGTTAACTCTAATTAATGAATTATAATTTAAAAAAAAAAAAACTTTCTCCAAAGGTTCCACCATTGTCAAAGGCTTTGCCAAACCATCTTTTGCAATTTGTTCCAATCCCCACTTCAAGTACTAGTTAATTTCTTTCGTTTTATGTCCACATCATGCCGTCTTTCCACTTTTTAATAATTTTAGCCCTCTTCGCCCCCCCCCCGCCCCACTTCCTATTAGCTTAAAAAGCAAACTCCCTCCTCCCTTTGGATTCATTCACATACTAACACCTACAAGAAGTACATCAAACCAGCAAAAAATATCATTCCCCTCCTCCCCTCTCTTTTCTTTATACTTTTCGTCCCGTCGTCCCATTTCCTTTGCTTCCAAATGACTGGAAAACGATCCCAAATCAGCCCTGTTGGAAGCCCCACATCAGAAAACATATCGGATAACTCATCGAAAGAGCAAGATCGATTCCTTCCTATTGCGAACGTTAGCCGGATCATGAAAAAATCCCTCCCGGCAAATGCCAAGATATCCAAGGAAGCTAAAGAAACTGTCCAAGAATGTGTTTCCGAGTTCATAAGCTTCATCACTGGCGAAGCCTCCGATAAGTGTCAACATGAGAAGAGGAAGACAATCAACGGTGACGATCTCTTGTGGGCGATGACCACACTCGGGTTTGAGAATTATGTTGGACCCTTGAAGGTTTATCTTAATAAGTATAGAGAGACTGAAGGAGAGAAGAACTCCATGGCCAGACAAGAAGAAAATTTCCAAACGTCTCCAACGACTAATAATGACAAAACTAATTGCAGTCTTGATGTTAATGGATCTTCTTTGACTAATAATAATGAAGAATTGCGTGGAGGGTTCAATAATGGAGTGATCTATTCACTTGGTGCGCAAGTTAGTGTTAACAATCTTGGTTTCAACATGAATGGAATTAGAGGTAATGGAGATGGGACCGCGAATAGAGCCACGGCTAGTGCTCAGCTTCATCATGGGATTGACTGGTAGAGATTGAAAGATTTTAATCTACTTATCAATAGTAAATGTTATTATTAGTTAAGTTTATAAAATATGTGATCAGCTATGTGTACTTAAGTTGATTTCTTAATTAAGTCCATATGTGTAGTGAATAAACAATTCTATTATTCTATAGACGTACGTCTATATAAAGCTACATATTCACTAATTGCTTTCAATGCCCGATTAAGGAATAAAGCTTTTAATCTTTATTTAGGCCTGAAATCCTTTGTTTATATTAAAGTTCTTCATGTCTTCTTATTTTCATGTACCAAAGAGTCTAATTATTCATTTGTACTAGATTATCGTCTTATAATTTATTGTTCTATCAGAAAAAGAATTAACTAGTCTGATTCTATAATCGGTAATTTAATGAAATAGGTGGTATGGCATGTTAAAACCTGGTTATTATATTCGGTTTTTGAGTTTTTTAGATGGAGAGGACGGATTCTCGCCATCTAGATATACGGTCATTCATATTATTTAATACGGGAAGAATATTGTCCTAAAAAATTAATTAGAAGAAAATATCTAGTGTTTCAATTCACGTCCACTAATGTTTGCGATTTCCATTTTGACGAATAAAAATTTAATTTACGACGTCTTAACTGCAAATTATTTATCAATCATCATATAACTCATTGGTAGTAAAATTAGTTATAACACTAAAAACTTGTGAATTTAATTATGAAAAAATAAAGTAATTTTGCTGCACGCCTTCACAAAGAGTTTTAGTCCAAAACGCCCATAAAATGAAAAAAGGCCTATTAAAATAAAGGGAATGCACTGGTTATTCTAATTACTAAACTTATTACAATAATACATCCGGGTTTTTAAATTCAATATTGGGTTTCTATGCGGGTTCTCTAAATTTCCAATATTTGATATGTTAGAAAAAGCAGTCTTATCATGACAGGTGAATTAGGACCATGGACATAGACCAATTGGTAAGTCCAATTGAGTTGGGTCTGAGATGGGCCCATTAGGCCCAAAAGCGCATGAAGGGCTATTATAAATAGAGATGACGGGGAGAGAAAAAAGAAAAAAGGAGGAGAAGAAGAGGGAGTAAAGGAGAAGAAAGGGAAGAGGAAAAGAAAATAACAAAAAAAGGAAGGAGGGAGAAAAATGTTTCTCCCCTCCCTCATCCTTCTCTCCATCTTCCTTCCTCCATCTCCTTGCACCATGAATCGTCCGTCGATAATCTCGATCCACGTGACATCTAGACTGTGAACGAGCCGAGCACTCTCGTCGACTATCCGACTATGGTTTGCTCGTGAGACCAACATAGAAACACGATCCTGCAGCCGTTGTCCGCTGGTGTGCTTCCGTCGGAATCAAGGTAGGTAACTCGAACATATTTATTATACTGTTTATTAGTTAAACTGGTACCCGATTCCTTCATTGGTATCAGAGCTAGCAGGAATTTTTTGAATTTATTTCAAAAATATTGTTGGTCTCTGTCTAGGATGCCTGCTGCATTTTTGTTGTATTCGACTTTTTGTCTCTAATGCAATTTTTGGTTTGAGTCTGTCTGGAGACAAAAATTTAAATTTGAAATTTTAAAATTCTGACAAAAGATTTGAGATCAGCGAGCTTGAAAATATAATCTGCCCAAGTTTCGTCACGAAATTCCGTTAGGAAGGTCGTCAAAATGATGAAATTCTAATCGAAAAATACTATGTGAGAAGCTTACAGATGAATTTGTTCATCTGATCAATAGGTGACGTGGCACATTCTTATTGGCTGAACGTGGACCAATCAGAACTCACCACATGGCATGAGTGGGGTTTTCCTATTGATTGGAGAAAAACATGCCAACCACTCAGAACGCAACATGTCTCTCAGTTGACCAGTCAAAGCTGACTTAGTCAATGTTGATTGAGATGTGGCCTAATAAGAGGACACGTGGCGCCTAATAGTGGCACAGAAGTTGCATGGTCCAATTATATGCCTACGTGGCAAGGTGCCATATAGGCATAGACATGTTCGCCACATGTCATGATGATTGTACTGACATGTCATCAATATGGACCACCACTGAGCGACACATGGCATTCCCTGCCACGTAGCAACCACTTTATCGCTACGTGGCGCGACACTGTGGCGGCGGAAGAGGTGGTAGCGTGTAGGGCGCGTGGGCGCTCGTGGTCGTCCTCCACGTTAGAGTTGTAAAAATAAAACCGGAACCGGCAAACTGAACCGGAACCGGACCGATCAAAATCAGAACCGAACCGAAATCGGAATCGGCCGACCAAAACTGGCCATTTACGGTTTAGGTTCCAATTTTACATCATTTTTTATCTCTCAATCTCTTCTACATTCTCTCAAAAATTCATTTTTCTATAAATTATTATTATTAATTACTAATAGAATAGTTAATTTATTTAAAAATTATTAAAAAAATCTTTGGAATAAAATGTATTATTGGTATTATAGTTAATTATTGAATATAACAAAATTTACAAACTAATTGACGAGATAAAATAACGGATTAAAAACAAAATTTTGAAAAAAAAAACATGAAACCGAACCGGAATCGAACCAAAATCGAACCGACGATTAAACCGGTTAAAACCGGTCAAAATCGGAACTAAAACTGGATCAAACCGTGAAAACCACGATTCGATTCCGGTTCCTATATTTGACAAACTGGAACCGCCAGTTCCGGAACCGGCAACAACTTTAAATTGTTCATTTTTTATTGCTGCTATGGTTTAATTTGATTGGTGATTGTTATTGTAGAGACAAATTTTATAGATTTGTTTATTTAAATTTGATATGTAAGTTTGTCATTGTGTTGTTGTAAATAATCTGTTGTTTTGTTGCAAATAATATGTTGAAAATTAAATTTGTTGATGTGTTGAAAATTTTTTAGAAAGAGAGATGATGAAGGAAAAAATGGAGTGAGACAAAATGGGGGAGCGAGAAAGACGATGAAGGAAGAAGAAGAGAAATAGATAAGAGGGACAAAATTATCTTAAAATTTTCATTTGATGTGATCTAATGAGATGCCATTGTTTTTCTAATAAAATACTAACGAATCATTAATGGAGGGATTAAAGTGTAATCGGTTTTAAATCTCAAAAATATGTTTGCCACAACTAGAAATGTAAGAACCGACTTACTAATTAGGATATACCTGAGAGACTCAGAAATTATTTTTTTAAAATCTAATAATCTATAATTATTTTAATAAAAAAATTAAATTTTATTTATCTATTTTAAAAAATCTGTATCTTATTTTTAAATTTACTTTTTATCATAAAAACTTAAAATTTAATATTATTATTAGATTATCATTTTTCTTTTTATATATAACTCAGCAGTTAATAGCCGAAAAAACTCCATCGGAACAAAATCGCTGGATTTTTAATTCTCAACTTCTTGTTGGGCATATCATAGCAATGTGGTATGCCTATGATATGCCATAATAAATCAAATTAATTAATAATATGCCCTATAGACAAGACCAGAGTACCAGACAGGAAAAGGAACACACAGAGAAAGGGGAAGGAAGTCACACACAAACCCCTCTGTGACCTGTGCCTTGTTTCAGAAATCAAAGAATTGAATCTACACATTCACCCAACACATGGCAGAATAAGAGAAGGAAATGGATTTGGATCAATGGATTGCCAAGGTCAAAGAAGGCCAGTATCTCTTGGAAGACGAACTTCAGCTTCTCTGCGAATAGGTATTTTTAGGTTCTTTACTTGCAGCATACATTACAGTGGGTGATGGTCTGATGGAACTTCCATTGATACTAAGCATAGCTGAAATAGAATTGATTGCTCTCACCTATTTGATGGAATTGTAACGCACTATTTATCGCAGGCCAATGGAGCAATTGGTTGGACCTCACCAATAGATGCAATGCATCCTGGGATTTAAGTCGTGCGACATGTAAATATGTGCTTAAAACCTCCTCCCATAGAGTTAAAGGCTCGATTTTTTTTAATATTTTCATTATAATTGTAGCAGAAAATAAAAGTGTAACATCCTACCAAAATAGACAACTAAATCTAGCATGTCAAACTAGTTGTTGTGCAACAGCTTTGTTGTTCCACATCGCATAAGTAAATATAGATGAAAAAGTTTATAAGTATAAATATTTGCCTACTTAAATAACCTAAGTTTAAACTTTTGAACTTAATAGTTAAAAATTTATTAATTATTAAATGTTACTTAAATACAATTGTATATTTATACCGGGTCATGAGCATCTATGTTTCCGCTTATATTGCAATCCATTAATGGGTTACAATAATTGCTTGTCAACAACCAATTTTAGTTTGATTTCCTGTACTGTCATAATTTGATTGGTGAATTTCAAAAACAAATCTGTTTTATGCTTTTTTTTTCCCCTTTCACAAGAATAGTTTTGGCACCATAAAGATAAGATTTTTGTATTATGGTTGAGGTAAACAAATATTAATATATCAAAAATAAAAATCAATATGATGATGTTCTTCAACCATCTAAACATTAAACAAAATCATACGTTAAAATCATTTTCTGTTATATAATATGGATAAATTATCTTGACACAAAAATCATATGCTACATCCTTTCTTTGTTTTTCCATTAAATTTATTTTCTACATGTTATATATTTTCCCTATTTAAAATTTTAAAATATTAAAATAAAATTTAATTAAAAAGTTATAATTAAGAAATTATAGGTTTATGAAAAAAGTTTGGAAAGTCCTTGAATTTTAACAGAGATGGAACATCAATCTTTTACTTAACTATGGTAAGTATGTCATGGTTAAATTACGTTTTGAGCTTTGATTCATATTTAGTCCATGATTTAAGGTTTAATTTAAAAATTGAACCTTTTCATTTTAAAATTATTTGAATAGAATTTTAAAATTTTCTTACAGTTATCATAACACTTATAAAATTGAGAATATGGGTAAAAATTTTTTGGATTAATATATCCTTGTTCATTTTTTATAATTACAAATCTATTAATTTTTTAAGATAATTTATAATTATCTCAAAAACAAATCCAAACTTTATCTGTTTTAAAAAATCTTTATCTTTTTTTAAATTTATTCTTATTTTTTAGTTTCAATTAGTTATTTATTTTTCATATTTTATTTTATCTTATTTCAAATAAAATAATTTTATCTTCGGATAGATTAAAATAAAACTTTATCTTTAGATATAATTATTTAAAATCAATTAAATCATAATCTAAACTATCTATTTTACATTCTATTTAAAAATAAACAAAGTCGTCGTTCTTTCATTCACCATCATCTTCTTTAGGAATAAATTAATTTCTAAATTTGGATGCTGCTAAAATTTTATACAAAATACACATGCAATAGAAATATAATATGTTTCATACTAAATAAAATTGAAATAATAAAACATATTTATATTAATATTATTTATAAATTTTATCATATAATTATAAAAGGTCTGTAAAAAAATCTTATGAAAAAAATTAAAGATGCATACCCAATATTTTATTAAATTAAAATATTTTATGTAATTTTCTGTTTATATATTTTAGTAATTGTAAGATATTTTTTACATTATCGTATTTATATATATTTAAAAAAATAATTTAACCATATATTTTATATAATTATTCATAAATTTAATAAAAATATGTATAACATGCAAAGTATGTGTAAAAAAACTAGTTGAAATAAATATTAGGAAACTTAAAGTTCCAAGCACTATACCGAATTAATCATTAAAGAGTTCATATAGAAAACAATATTTCGTGCCAAAGGAGCACTAGTACGGATGGGATGACAAACGATTACTAAATATGGAGGAAATTCCTGGTTATCGATAGAGTAAAGATTCGAAATCGGGAATAAGGCGTATAGAGCTAAGAACTGAAAATTGAAAAACTGAATAAGGAGTGAGAATAAGGAATTAGGAGATCAAGCAGAATTTCAAACATAGATTTTTAAGAAGAATTAGCTACCAACCTGTTGGGATTAAACATGCAAACACGCTCACATAAGAAAATAAATAATAAAAAAAAAAAAGATAATACAAGAAATTTTTAACATGATTCATTCTCTCCATAGACCTATATCCATAATCTCTACTAAATTAATATTACAATTTTTAAATAGATAAAATTGTTAAAACTCTCTCACTCTCACAAATTCAAGCCCAACTTACACACTCTCTAGGTAATTAGATTAAGATTTTGTGATAACAAATAATTAAAGTATAAGACCTATTTACAGGAAATAGACTCCTTCACACTTTTATACTTAAGCGATGTGAGATTCACATCTTTACAATTTCCTTTCTTAATTGATGTGGGATTTGGGAGTTATTCCAACACAACCATTATGTGATCACATGAAGTAAGCAAAGAGATTTGGCATAGTGATAATTAAATCCACCTTAAGATCTTGGGATTCTAAATTCAATGTTCATCTTGGGGAGGGATTTGTGATAAATTAGGTAACAATAATTGTTGTGTGCAAGTGGAAAGGTTTGGAAAATTGTGCACATACGGCTCCCGAAATTTAAATTATAGAGTTTTTTAGCAAAATTATAAGTGTGGTCTTTCAAATTTTAATATTTGCGTACAGTCATCGCACCTAAGTCATACAAACACATGTATTTATATACTACTTATATTATTTTTTTAATTATAATTTTCTAAGACCTATATTTTTGATTTTTTATCTTATTATTATTCTATTGTTTATAGTTGTTTTTTGTTTTATTAAATATATTGACTATGTATTTTTTTTGTTAGTTTATTTTTTGTTTTAATTTTATTTTTTGAATCAAAATCATGCTATATGTACAAAAAATGAAATCAAACAAGTGAGACTTGTTTGATAAAAAAATAAACTAAAAAAAATATAAACAGAGTAAAAACAAAATAAAAACAATGTGTTTGTTTAAAAAAAGAAACAAACTCAAAACAAAATAAAAAAATAATGAAAACAAAATATAAAAAAATATAAATATCCATTAAACAAAGGAAAAAAACATAACAAAAAGCAAAACATAAACAAAATCCAAACAAAATATAAACATTATACATCTATAGTTTTGGGAAAAAAAAGCAACACATGCGAATTGTGAATAAAAAAACTCGTAATTGAATTTGTTAAGCCTTGTAACTGTAAATTCGAATTCTTCTCTTGTAAAGATAAAATTAGCCGATTAGGTAATGCCTATAGGGAGGTTATCATATACCAAAAAGATCACATGTACTTTATTATCTACTAAGCTAATTAATCATCGTGGAAGTGATTTGTATCTCAATTGTACTGTATCGTGATTAATATTATATTATTATATTGAGGGTTGAAATGCAATACTTGAAATGTTGGATGAACTTCATTGTCACATTTATTTTTTTTTAATGTTTGAGATGCATCACAATTGTGATGCTAAATATTGCTCTAACTATTAACCACCAATTAGCTTTGACCACGTTTGAACTGCTTAAAGAATAATTCATATTGGCTATAATAAAAACTTAATATAGTTAGATGAATAAACATTTATTCTTTTAGATCTAATGATTATTAAATAAAGATAATTGTGGGCTATGTAAGTGACAATTGTAGTTCACTAAATTTTAAAAAATGGATGATAAAAATTTGATGTAAGTTAAAAAAAACTTACACTTATATTAATTTAATTCTTACTCTAGTTAGATATGCGATCATATTACATATATACTTTTTTTATTAGTATGTCACATATGATATATGTATGAACATTATTACTATATATGTTGGAACTCATCACTATGTCAAAAAATGATCTAGCTAGCTACTGTAGGGATTGTGTCAATTTTTTGTTTTAGAACACAATTCGTGTGAACACAATATGGAGACAACAAAAACTATATGGACATTAGTCTATCAATATGAACACAACAACAACTATGATTAATTAACTGTGAAATCCTCACAAATATTACTCAAAACTTGGCTCTCTTATCAGTTGGACTAAAGTAAAGTCGCTCAAGATTTTGAAAAAGTAAATCGGCCCTATATCACCTGACTTCTTCGATTATTAAATTGACAATCAAACAAAAAATGGTTTGGTGTGGATACTTTTTGCTACATTGTTTTCAATAAATCCAGCCACCCGCAACCAAATTAAAACGCATATTTTGCTTTCATAAACCAAAATTTCAGTTAATTTGATTCTTGGCTCCACAAGTGATGGCATCAACATGACGATACTTCTTCTAAGCTATGTTGACGTCAATTGATCATGCATCTAAAGACTAAAATACATGTAAGTTATCAATTAGATTTCACTACAGAATTATAAAGCGGCGGATTCTTGTTACCGATACAGCAATAATGCATTACAGATATCATATCAACCTACTATCTTTACTATATATGTGTGTGGACTTGTAGCTTGGCAGAAAAAAAAGTGTGGTCTTGTAGGTTGTTGTAACTTGTTCGTCAAAGAGGGCATCGCCCTCCATTTGAAACAGCGATTAGAAAACTTTTCCTAATTAATTATTAGAATTTGTGTAAGACCAAAGAGCACTAATTCATATTAAGGAAAAAGACATTCAACTAACGATGCCCTCCAATTGAAACAGCAATTACAAAACTTTTCCTAATTAATTATTAGAATTTGTGTAAGTCCAAAGAGCACTACTTCATATTAAGGAAAAAGACATTTAACTAATGGTGTGTTCATGTTCAGACTACTGCATTTAGCGTTCTTTATCAAAAAAAAATGTTAAAGAAAAAGCACACTGATATTGATATATCTGTTCTTTTCCCTATGAAGATCATTTTTGGGTATTGCGGGATTAAATTCTTCCAAAAATTCAACAGTTGATTAGTAGTGTAAAATATGTATGTTACAGATTCTGATTAATAATAACCTCAAACATTATAAAATTGACCGTGTCTTCAAATTTTACAAAAATATCAAAAAAAAAAGTGAGACTTACTCTTTGAAAAATTCTCTTGCGCTAAATTTTGACTGCATTTTAAGAGAGTTTCTATAATTTTTTTTAGAAAACGCTCAAGTTTGATAGTATTTTAAGAGAGTTTCTATAATTTTTTTTTAGAAAAGTAAAATATACCTCTAAATAAACTAATGGTCTGTTTATGAGGATGTAGAGACTAATGATTGGCTATTTCTTAAATTTTGAATGTGTGATATTATCATCTATCTAAAAGAAATTACATTTAATCAGTGGGCTAATTATATAAATATATCTTTTAAGAATCAAAATTGTAAAAATTAACATAAATTATAGTTTTTTACAAATACATCTACCCTTTATTTTTTATACATAGTAGTTTATTTTTTCTACACTAGGCTCAAAACAAGAAAAAAAAACAACCATAAAAAAAGTGAAAAATAACAAAAAAATACCCAATTTTTTTTTCTTTTTAATGGTACAAACTGGATAGATTTTTGGTTATTTTTCAGTTTTTTATTTTTTTTGTTTCAGCCTGATATATAAAATGGAATACGTAATAAAATAAAAGTTCGTTGATTTGTTAATCAATGTTGGTTTCAAACCTTCATGGGCTTGCATTCTTATCTGGATTTAGGTCTAGAAGATTTGCAATGGGTCTAATTCTTGTATACTTGGATGTAGGATATATAGTAGTTAGGGGGAATAACTATTTTTCCCTTTGTTATAGTGTATTTCTCGTTTTCGTCTATCAGTTTTAAAAAATCTTCTATTTCGTCTCTGCCGTTACACATTGTTTCTGTAACCTAACAGAATGCATAAAAAGACTTTTTTACCCCCTGCTAAGTCAGACTTTTGACTTCCTCTCCTTTGATTCTATCTCTCTCATTTCCTCCCTATCTCTCTCTTTCTCTCTCTTAGAGACTCTCTATCACTTCCAGTTCTCTCACTTCCCATTTCTCTCTCCATTCCTCCTCATGTCTTCCTCTTTTCTACTTCTGTCTGCTTCGCACACCCAAACCCAAAACCTTTACTTCCCTCTCTCGCGTTGTCATTTCCACTCTCCATCTTCTCCCTCACACCACTACTGCCACCATCTTTGCTTCCTCGCCTCTGCTTCCCACACCCATACCCAGAACCTTTGCTTACCTTTCTTACTATGTCGTCGCTTCCTTTCTCATCCACTCCCTCAAAATGACGTTGCCGCCACTTCCTCTCTCCATCTTCTCCCTCACGCCACCGCTGCCACCACTTATGTTTCCTCTCCTCTGCTTCTCATACCTACACCCAGACCTAGAACCTATGCTTCCCTCTTTCACGACGTCGTCGCTTCCTCTCTCCTTCCATTCCCTCAAAATGCCACTTCTTTTCTCCATCTTCTCCTTTACACCATCGATGCCCCTTCTCTCCTCACTTTCCCATGGATCCAAGCCAGTCTTTTGGATAGAGAGGATGTGACAGAGAACGTGGAGGCGATGAAATGTTGATAGCGTGGTTTTTGAGCAAATAAGAAGAGTTTAGAGAAGGAGACATCGAGATATTGAAGAGAACAAGAAAAGATTAGAGTTGCGATTTTAAAGGGGTTTGATTATGGAGGTTATAGGTTTTGAAATTTGAAAACCCTAATACAGCAACTCACAGCTTCAGAGCAAGAGGAGGATGGTGCCATTGACGCTCCAAAAGCCGCTAGTGTCCTCAAGTGTAGGAAATAGAAGGTTTGGCTTGACCTAGACATGTAAAATTGGAAACGGAACTGACAAACCGAACGGGTCAAAACTGGAACCGGAACCGGTAGACCAAAACTGGAGAGTTGAGGTTTAGGTTCCGGTTCTACCCTTATAAAACTGTCGAATCGGTTGCTCGGACCGCCGATTTTCCTTTCTTTTTGTTTTGTTTTTGTTTTTTCAATTTTATAAACACCCCACTTCATTCCTACCAATTTTATACCATTTCTCCTCTCTCAATCTCTTCTACACTCTCACTATTTCAAAAATTCATTTTCTTCTAAATTGTTCTTTTTTATTATTTATATATTTTTTTACTGTTATTTTTTTTCTATATTTCTCAAATTTATTTTTTGCAATTACATTTTTCAAATTTCTTCTACATTTTTACTATAGTTTAATTTAGTTATTTTATTATTTCATTTAATTAATATTTGCATATGTAATAACCCGAATAATTTTTATAATTATTTTTGGATAATTATATTTGGAGTAATTATTTTGAATAATTATTGGTGGATAATTAGTTTTCGGAATAATTATTTTTGGATAATTATTGTGGAATAATTATTTTTGAATAATTATTTTAAATAAATTTGGGTAAAATTTTGAATTTTTAGTTTTGGTAATTGAAGAGTTAAATTTTATGTTTTTGATGTTAATTGGGTGATTAATGAAGATTAGGAGTGATTTGGAGGTGTTTTGGATAAGTGAAATTGATGAAAAATGAAATAGAAAATCTGGAAAATAAATGCTGAACGACCGGTCGTCTGTCGTTGATTCCAAACGACGTGTCGTTCGCTTTGGTTGCGTGCGTTAATCTGATGTTTACGCGCGTAATTTTGTTGTGTCCGACGACAAGTTGTTTGACTTCTTTTACGTGCGTTACTCCATCTCTTACGCACATAAATGTTTCAATTTTTCAACAGTAACGAAAAAAGACTTGCCGTTTGGTCGGGTTTTTTTTAAAACCAGCAGCCGGTTTCTTTTTTCTTCCTTCTTCGTTTTTTTCTGTTCTTCGTCGAAACTGAAGCTCTCTCTCTCCAGAAACTCTCTCTCTCTCTCTTCGTTCCTCTTCCATATCCACCTCAAGGAAAGGTGATTTTCTCTTTCTCTCTCCTATTTGTGCTTGGTTTCATGGTTGAACTGATCGGTTCGGTTTCGGTTTTTAGGTTGAATATGGATTTTTGATGATTTTTTATTCGAATTTCTGGGATTTTTGGACGGTTTTGAGTTGG
>CAODLS010222046.1:0-23724 GCA_948243855.1 Flueggea neowawraea | reverse complement strand
AAGTGAATTGAGTTACAAAATTTAATGATCATTGATAAAATTAACTTAAAATTATGTCATTCACTCTTGATAATTCAAATTCAGTTTATAAGATCTAATTTTGTTTTATATAATTTTTTTAAAATATTTTTGAATTTTGATTTTTAAAAAAATATTTTTGAATTTATATAGGTCTGTGCCTAGCCGGCGCTGATTGCACTTCCAAGACTACCATTATTATGATAGGTTAAACTCGTTTGACAATGTAATATATAATATATATTAATTTTTAATAATTAATAAAAATAAATAATAAAAAAATAAAATATGATATATTTTTTAATAAAATTAGTCATATATAATATGTTATATATTTTTTAAATATATTATATGTTATTTATATCAAACGAAACAGTTATATTTTTGAAAAAAAATGTCATTTATGAATTTCTTTTTTGGGTACAGGGGACTACAGAAGCGTTATGGAAAAAGAAAAGACAAAGAAAACATTCATTATTCTGGAGAAAAGCAATCCTGTTGCCCAAAATGAAGATCCTCTCAATTCTGAATTGTTAATTGGCGATGAAACCAATGGAAAATTAATGTTCATTGCGAAGAGAATCCGCTGCCGTCCACTTTCTATAAAAAACAATTGTTTTCAGTCTTCACGCTTTCTATCATAACGTCGTCTTTTTTAGTATAAAAAAGAAATCATAAGGTTTTTAACTATAATAATTATACCAATAAAAAAGAAAGAGACCGCGCATGCAAGGAATAAAAAAGCGAAAAGCTATTACTGCAACTTCAAACTCATACGCCAGGCCAGGGTGATACAAATAATTTTATTAAGGCCATAAGATTTATTTACTTTATATTAAAATTATTACTTAATTTTATATTATTCAATTAATGTTCATCGGGAAGGGTTCTGTGTGGTCTCTTACGAGGACCACTGGGCTCCACGTGGCAATCCAAGGAGTCCAAGTCAGAACAAATTATTAACAGTGGACGGTTCAGATGCGTTTGAAAGAGTCAAATTAAATCGGACCGTTCCCCTCGCATGACTCCAACTATTTTAAGTCTTTACGCTCCTCCTTCAATTTAGTCACCACATCAACACCTTCTCTTCTTCTCCTCCCTTCCCTCCTCTTCCTCCACCAAGCTCATCTTTTGTCTCACCCTCACTCTCCTGCAAAACGATCCCATCAACTCTTACTGAGATCAAGATCAGAAGTCATGCATCTCATCTTTTCTTCTCTCTCTCTCTCTCTCTCTCTTTCGTTGCCAAAGCCTTTCTTCTTTCTTCATCATTTTTCGTTCGGATGGAACTTATCTAAAATCTCTGATTTGCGTTAGTATTCTCTTTTCTTTAGGCCTGAGAAGTCCCCTCCCATGCTGTGGGCCTCCTTTGACGCCCGCTACCCGCCCGTTTCTTGTGAACCCTTAGCTTTTGGCTGGAATTTGTGGAACGCAGTTTAGTGGGCCTGCTTTCACCGCCCATTTCCATTTTCACTGATGCTCGCGGGAACTCTTTTGGCGGGGTAAGGGTTTGGGCGGGATCTCTTTTGGTGGGACTACAGGGTAATGGTTCAGGTGGGAACTTTTTTTTTGGTAGGGATTTGGGTGGAACTCTTTTGGCGGGACTTCATGCTAACGGGCAAATTTGGCGGGAAAATATGAGCAAGCTGCTTTCTTAATCCTACGTGTTTTTTTGGAATTCTCCGAGGTTGTTTTCTTGTTGTTTTGTTCATACTTTTCCTTAGCAATTCCAGCAAGATCGACCGCTTGAATTGCTAAGAAAAAGTATAAGAAAGCTGTGAACAATAAGAAAGCAGCCTCTGAGAATTCAAAAAAGCGCATCGTACGCTTTCGAAGATGCAGTGGCGGCTGCTATCCATGATCTCTCAAAAGTCCGTGTTCTGTATGTTGTTAGTAAAGTCCCGTTTTGTATGTTGGTGGTAGTGAGGATCTTTATCGCGTCATGGCCTGCGAGGATTTGGGGTATAAAGGTGTTGTTCGAACCGCTGGTGGGTTATCCGAGCACTTTACGGTTATGCTGGCTATGGAAGCCAGCCTCAAGGGCGTATTTCTCAAATAGATAGTAACCATGGGTGGGATCAAGTGTTTTTGTTTCTCTAATTTCAAGTTTGTGTTTTCGTCATGTTGGGACATTGGGCTAGTAAGCCAATTTTTCTACTTTGCAGTTATAGTACTATAAAGAAAAAAATTAACACTTCGGTTAAATTGCGTTGGTATTCTATTTTGACCATTTCTGGCATTCCATTGTCCTTCTGCCCCTCTTGTCGATCTCCAAGCTCATATTTTTTCTCACCCTCACTCTCCTGCAAAACCATCCCATAAACTCCTACTGAAATCAAGATCAGAAGTCATGTATCTCATCTTTTCTTTTCTCTCTTTTCTTTCATTGCCAAAGCCTTTCTTCTTTCTTCATCATTTTTCTTTCGGATGGAATTGATCTTAAATCTCTGATTTGCGTTAGTATTCTCTTTTCAACTTCCTGGAGAATTTTGCTCACGATCACGAAAGAAAAATGATGACCCTGAAGAATTTTTCATCTTCTTAGCAAATGGATATTCATTGGAAACAATTCGTTGTTCGATATTGGCTTTCATATACAGATAGAATAATGAGAATCGAAACACCAACACAGAAGGAAATTAAAAATACAAGAAGTGGGTGGAACTTGTAATAGTAATGTATATGATTGAAAGAGATTTGAACATTTTGAGAGGTTAAAGTTGAGAACTTTTTGACTTCTTGGGCTTTTTAGGCTGCTTGTAACTCAGGGTCATTCAAGTCGTCTTATGGGACGTCTGTTCAGTATTTTTATTATTATTTTATTAAAATTTTCAGTTTTTAGTCCATCAGCTTTTTCATCTGTAACCTAAAAATTACTTTAAGAGTCTCGCGGGACGCCTACTCAATTTTTCACTAAACACAATTTAATTTTAATCCCTTAACTTTTATTTACTACTTCATTTAATATTTTTTATCCTAAATTCATTAAAATAAAAAGTATTCATTCAAATAAAAATAATTCATTAAAATAAAAAATATATTAAAATAAAGTTCATAATTTCTTAAAATAAAATAATAATACATGAAAATAAAATTCGGTATTATTCTTCATGATTGTTCCATAGATGCTCTACTAAATTCGCTCGGAGACGATAATATTGCTCACGATCACGAATATCGGTGAACCTTTGGATATACATTGCAAAGTCGGATTGATCTCCCTGTGATGCATTCGTTTGATGACCGTCTCCTTCTCCTGTCCAGTTTGTCACGGCGTAGTCTTCGTCTTCAATAATCATGTTGTGTAATATGATACACGCGTACATTATATTTGTCATATGATGCCTGTAGTACAAACGTGTTGGTCCTCGTATAATCGTCCATCTCGCCTGGAGTACTCCGAAGGCTCTTGCGACGCCCTTTTTAGCCGACACTTGCCTTTGTATGAATAAACTTGTTTTTTCATCCCCTGAGTAAATAAATTTTTTAACAAATGTAGCCCATTCGGGATATATTTCGTCTGTCAGATAATACCCTTAGTTGTAAGTCGTACCATTTACGACGTATTCAACTGTAGGCGCCCTCCCTGTTAATACGCCGTTGAAGATAAGCGATTGGTTCAGGACATTGATATCGTTGTTAGAGCCTGTCACCCCGTAATAGGCATGTCAAATCCATAGATCTGCGCTGGTCACAGCCTCCAGTATAATCATAGGATGTCCATGGTCAGCTCATGTATATTACTCTTTCCAGGCCGTTGGACAATTCCGCCATGCTCAGTGCATACAATCAACGCTCCTGAGCATCCTTAGAAAGCCGTGTTGTTCTTCGTGCATTGTGTGGAGTCGCTGAACATCGGCAGTGGTCGGTTTTCTCAAATATCTGCTACCGAAAACTTCTACGACACACTGACAAAAATTCTTCAAACAATGGTTGGTTGTGGACTCACCGAGACGTAAATATTCATCAAACAAATCACCAGAACAACCATATGTCAACTGTCGTATTGCAATCGTGCTTTTTGAAGTGGTGAAAGACTAGGGAAACCAATCGCATTAAGGGTTTGGCGAAAATAGTCGAAGTGATTTCCGATGGCCTCCACGATCCGCAAAAATAAATCCCTCCTCATACGAAACCTACGCCGAAAAATATCATCATTGTAGGTGGAATTTTCAAAAAAATAGTCATGAACTAACCTTTCGTGATCACCCACGCGGTCTCAGTTAATATAACATCTTGGTCTTTTTTCACGGCGTCGGCTGGAGAATTCATCATGTAGTATGATTTGTTGTACTAATTTCAACATCTCTTCTTCAGCAGGATCATTCCAAATAGATTACTTGAAATTATCTCGAATTTTTTGTACTCCTCGTCATCAGAAGAGGAGGAAATATTTGCAAGTGCAAATTCTTCCATTATTTTGTTTTTGTTGTTTGAAAAATAATCGGAAAAATCGTTGGGATCCATTGAAAAAATATTTGGAGAGAAATTTTATGAGTTGAGATAGTTTGGGGGAGAGAAATGGGTGTTTGAAGTAAAGAAATGATAGAAAAAAATATGTTTAGGGGGTATTTATAAGAAAATGGGTAAAACTAACCGTTAAGGACAAAAAGGTAATTTTTCGGCCCCCAACGGTACTTCAACGGTAATATTACCGTTAGAGTAAATCTGACCGTTGGATCAATCAGATCTAACTGTCAGATTTAAATATTTTTTTTTAAAAAAAAAGTAAATGTCAAGGGCGGGGCCAGTGAGCCCCGCTCTTGACAAATGTAGTTCGTCCTCCCGCAGGATTAATTTCTAGTCGCAGGTTAATTTCTAGATTATTGACTTGTTGCAATATCACAGTATATTTTTCTATATTATTGTGCTTTTGGGATGATGATTGATAATGGCTTTGCATCTGCATTTTTGTCGGTTCCTTTCAGAATTGGCAGATCTTGCTCAGATAACTTCTGTTACTTATCAAAATTGACGAATGTTCTTTGTATCTTTAGATGTGCACCACTTGTTTAATGCATTTGATTGCTGATACCAGGTGAAGGTTGATAAGTTGAATGCTTTAAACTCGGATAAATACTTGGTTTGACATGGTAATTATGTTTTCTGCAGAACTGCTATGCTACAAACTGCGTTTGAAATGGCCACATTTCTGTGTTTCTAGTTCTTTTAATTTGTTCATCCAGCATGTAATTTGATTCTGCCATGAGAATTTGTATTGATTGGAAAAATTCAAGTTATCTTGATTTTCTTTTTGTTAATTAAGTTAGAAGTTTGGATTAAGAGAAGAGCTTCCCTTATAAAGTCAGGCAATTGTAAAAGAAAACTTGAGGGCAGGATTCGAAGGCATGCCAGTTTTTGTTTGAGCTAGTTCAGTTTACTACTTTGTTGTGTTTGTCTTTGTGTATGACAGCAGCACTGAGTAGTACAGTTAATTTTTGACATATGAGAATTGGGTAGAGGACTCCATTTCAGTTAAACTTACTTAGAATTGTGGTTAATTTTGACATCAATTATGGATGCGTAATTTTGTCGTCCAATTGATAGCTCAAATGATAATAAACACGGCCAAATTTTCGAGCCTGAACTTCCGATAAGATAAAGAAAGTGTTAATTATGTCTCTATATATCTGATTTCGCAAATCAAAACGAAGCAATCAACATCCAAACATCATGAAGAATCTGATCAACTAAACGCACAAAATTTTATTAGGAAAAAAAGGCTGACATTAACCAAAATCTAACCAAATTTTGCGCCAAAAAATTACATCCATAATCTCCTGTGTTCGTATTTGTGTTTCTGTATTGTAACCCAATGAACAACCCATCCCAAATATACACCAAAACTAACAAGGCATGATATGAGTAGTCTTGGTCTCATAACTCCCAATCCCACCACCACCGCCACTCCCAACTCTCAAAACCTTGACCAAGTCACCGCACATCCTTCTCACACCTCCTTCTTCCCCCACACTCTGCATCACCAACAGCGCCTTCGTCAACCCATTGCTCCTCACCACCTTATCCTGCACCTTTCCGTCCTTAAACCAGCAACACATCGCCCACAGCACCAATACGGCGTCCTCCGTTGCCGTTTTCGACACCTTCATTAGTCTTTCCACTATCCCTCCCGCGCATGTCGGGTCCTCGCTTATTGCCGCCCTCCCTTCCTTACACGATGCCACGGTGGACAATATCTTCAGGGACTTCTCCACCAGCGAAACGGCGGCGGTTTTGTCGCACAGTACTTTTGTCAATACTCCCACGAGTCCGGATTGGACTAGTTGCGTTTTTACCGACCGATTTGTGGCGACCGAAGTTAGGAATGATAATACGACGTCATTTAAAGCTGAGTCGTTTTGGTTGATTAAGTGGAGAGTGACTGGAATTAGATTTGGTGTTTCTGCGACGATGTGTTTTGATTCGATATTATATGAAATGGAATCCAAGATGGCGACGGATTGCATCTTCGAGTTCATATCTCCGTCTTGCAGTACCGTTACGAATGAAAATAAACAGTTACGGTTTCCGTCGAGGAATAACTTGTTCAATTTCTCTTTGACTCCATTTGCGATCAAAATCAAACTCAGAACCCTAACAGCCATCTCCAAGACCGTTATCTCCACGCGCTCTCTACTCAGGACACCGGCAACCGCCTCGACGAAACCGTCAACGCCAACTACAAACCTCCGTCTCTCTTCCCCATGTCCCACGAAATCCGCGACCTTCTTCAGGGATTCCGTACATCCGTTCCGGATTCTCTCCACACAATCTCTAACTTGAGCTTCGGAAACAGCCGGGGACGGCGGAGGGGAGAGCAGGGAGCGGCGAGGGGAAGCCTGGGAGGACCAGAGGGAGATGAGGCGGCGGAGAGTGAGATTAGGAATGAAGTCTTTGGAGGGGAGGACTTGCATGGTGGCGGGACATGTGTCGTGGCCGGATTCAAGCCAGCGTTGGATACTGGAACGGTCGTAAGTGACGCCAGTGCAGATACACACCGGAGATTTCATGACGTCGAGAGATATCGGGCACCGGAAGAGACTCGGCACTGTAATGTGTAGCCTCTCTCTTTCTCGGCCAATCATTTCTGCGTTCCGTTTCGTTTTGGTTTTCCGTGTTGAGACGTAACTGCGGAGGAGACGAGATAGAGAGAGAGAGAGAGGGGTTTTGTAGGGGAGAGAAGGAGTCAAAGAGAGAGGGAGGCAGTGACGTCGTTTTGAAGGGGTTGGGCTCGGTTTGGTTCGGTCAGGTCTGATTAAGTAGTCAGTCAAACAAGTTTTTTGAATGTTTTAACTTAAAAGAATAAAGAAATAGGAAGTAAGTGCGCAGTTGGAGATGAATAGGATACAGATAATATATGAGATATACTAAGAACTTGTGGATTCGGTCCGCCTAATTTGTGGAAACTCTTTTTTCTTTTTCTTTTTTTTCAAGTCAAACTGTGTTTAATATAATCTAATTTATGGTTTCAAAACCTTAACAATTATTGGTTTGGTTAATTTGTATATTTAATAAAATACCCACTTTTTATTAGCTTTTACGTATCAGGAATTGTGTTTTTTGATTAATTTGTTTTATATTTTTACATCAACTTCTATTGAAAATTAGCTTATCATTAGAAAAAATAATTGAATTAAGTGTGTATGAATTAAATGAGCTCTTAATTTTAATAATTCAAAAATTTATTTATTTATTTATTCAACATGTTTTTCATGAATAAGACATCAGGATGTTCTCTTTAAATCGACACTTCTCTTTATAATAAAGAATCAACCCTTAAATTTCATCTTCAACCATTTTTTATTCTATATTTTATCTATAAAAATAATATAAAAAGTAAATTTAATCATCTATTTTTCAATAGTCTAATTCAGTCTTTATTTTAGTTGTAAAACCATATTTCTATTGGTTGACCAAACAATGAAAAAGAAAAAAAATAAAATAAAAGTAGAGAAAAAAATAAAAATTAAATGCTATATGGAAATTAATAAAATAAAGAGTAAGCTTTAAAGAGTAGTATTCCAGACTATTTTTATTTGTAATTTTTTATAATAAAATATACTCTCTATTTTTATCAAAATTACTGTTTAAAATAAAAGTATCATTAAAGATATACTCTAGGTATAAAGTGGCCAATAAGTCATAGTTTAGTACTGCTTGCAGATTGGAAATCAAGTATTTAATATTTCACACAATCATTATTAATGGAAAAAAGATTTGATGAGTATTTCATTATATTTGGTACAGATAAAGGTCATCTACCTGTTACTTCATTATTCATTAATAATATCATTAATACAATGGGAGAATAATTCTTTATGAAAACAGTAAAATCATTTTTTTGCTGGTTAGGATAAAAAACACAAATAATAATTAAATATAGAAAAAATTACATTATTGCTATTATTATCATATTAAGAGAAGCATTTTCAAAAAATTTTTTAAAAAAAGATGAGTTGGTGACGTGTGAAAGTGAAAAATTAAATCAACGAAAAGAATTAGTTTCAAAATTGGGAACATAAACGTCAAAAAAAAAAAGGGTGAATCATGCTTGAAACGTTGAATATAATGCCAACCAAAGCGGACTTTAAACCGCAACACACACACACGGCTACTACGTAGAATTAAGACTTCATTAACATTGTGCCTTCTTTGACTCTTGACTCAAGTCTTCATCTCCAACGAAATACGACTCTTCCTTCTCTACTCTCCACCCTTTTCTTTTCTTCTCATTTCTCCACCACTTCATTACCCATCTCTACAGTTGTGTGTAATAATAATTCACTAGTCTCCAGATTTCCTTTAATTGTGTTGGTCTTTGTTCAGTAAATTTTATGTTTGGTAACCAATAAGTTAATGGTTAAACCGTTAGCATTCTAATCTTAGGAGATTATCTGTCAAAATTTTAGAGAAGACACTCATTGAAATAAGAGAAATTATTAATACTCTAATTTTCCTCCTTCTTTGTACAAATAAAAAATCATTTGTTTGATATATTAACGTAGATTTGAGTAAATTGTAAGATAAAAAAGCGAGTGATATATCTATGAAAATTACACATTCTATCTCGGATCAATAAGCTCGTTTTTCTTTTTTTAGTCATCTAATTATTGCTTATTAGATGATTAGTTATGTGATATCACTTTGATAAGAAAAAAAAAAGTTATGTGATTTCACATTAAAAATGTTATTTGACGAATATATCTGTAAATTCAACTTTTAAAATTTAAGAAGAAAATTGATTTGTAATGCATTGTCATAATAGGAACGATGTTTCAAAAATTAATATCTTCAACTTATGTGAAAAATAGAATGACCGTATTAATTAAAACAAATGGAAAATATGATAAACAGCATTGAATTATTATTCATCGGTTAAATTAAAAAAATGCTTGACAAGACTTTTTAACCATTTAGGTTAGGTTTAAACCTTATTAATTAACGGTCATTCACAGCTAATATGCTGAAATAATCGAAATTAGTGAGAACATAAATAACAAAAGAAAACCCATATTTCTATCTGCTTGTTTGACTCGGTTTCGATCGGGGACCCATCTTAATTATTAAAGAGCAAAAAAAAATGAGTTCAGATTGAAGAGAGGTATGAAGAAGAGAATTTAATACCAAAAACGTTAGGTTGTTTTGAAGATTATAGTAAATGGACTCACCCAATCCCTTGGACCTGCCTCACTAGCAAGTCATCGGATGCTGGTGACCTGTTTGTGAATTGCTTTTGTAGAGGTCAAATTTGATGACTTTGGATTCTAAGAACCACACTTTGTTTAGTTCACCATTTACAAGTTTTTTTTTTAAAAAAAATTGAAACATAGATTTAATTGTGACTTGTGATTCTATGTTATTATTTGATTTTTGTATTTGTTGGGAGGAATTTCGTGCCCAACGATGGAACGCTCGAATATGCAACTCGGATGTTAAAGTGATCGAGTAAAAGTATAAAAGAAAAGGAGTGACCGCACAAATCGACTAAGAGGTTCAGAAATACTTAGCAGTCTTTAAAGTACAAACAATGTAAACAAAACAAAACGTAATCAAGAAATGAAGTGTGAGTGAGGTAGAACTTTAAATAGTGCAAATTGCCGTGCGTTTTTTGCTGCAACCGAGACGCCAAAACCTGCACCATTTTGGTGCAAATCACTGTAGCGACCCAAACTTGGGTTGCTACAGTCGTTACTGCAAAAAACAATTATTATTATTTTTTTTCTCTCTTTTTTATTGTATTTATTTTTAGTGTTAATTTATGGTAAATTTATATTTTTATCAATCAATATATTCACTAAATTTAAGTAATAATTTAATTTGTTTAAAATTTATAATTAGAATATATCTAAATACAAAAAAAATTAAAAATTGTACAAAACATACTCTGCAAATTTATAAAACATAAACACATTTATGTCAACGTAATTTAACATCAACAAAAATATTATACCATAATTAAATTGAACTTACAAATAAAATATACAACAGCTACTACAAAAACACAACTTATTTTTTCAATTATGTTATACTTTTAATGTAGTTAAATTTTTCGTGTGTGTGTATATTGTTATAAATTTTAATAAATAAAAAATATATTTTTATCAAAATTTATTTTATTTTAATTATTGTATTAAAAAAATATTTATTTTTAATATTTATATGTTATTGAAAATATCAAAATATTTTTTTGGTTGAAAGAATAAGTGGAATAATTAAATATATGTGTAAGTTGTTACATAATAGTAAAAAAAGAGTTGTAGAGAAGAATATGCTTGAAATATTCTATTTGGTATTAAAAATTGAGTAAATAGTTAGAATGACTTTTACTATAACTACTGTATTTTAGTGTAAATTTACTTTATTTTGGTGTTTGTGGCTGGAGATGATCTAAATAGCCGAAGAATAACACTTGCATTAAATTTACAGTAACACTACAAACCAAAAGCCAACATGCTAAGTATGACATTAGTCACCACATAATTGTTAACAATTGGGTGGAAAATAAAGCATCAAATGACTTGCAAAGTAAACGAAAGCAGTTAAGGAAAACAAGTAAAGTCCTAATGGCTTACTTGTGCAGTAGGGGAGTGCCTAAACTACGCCATACTTCAGAGCAAACAACTATGGCTAAAATAAAATGAAAGAACTGAAAGCAGAGTAAAGCAAAATAAACTGCGAGAAAACAAAATGCAAGAGTTTGGTCTTTGATGTGTGTCCCTTGTTGCAGTGTTTCCTTCACGTATTTATACTGTAGCATTTCAACAGTTATTCCGTGAGTTCTCAGCCCACATTCCATGAAAGAGCTTTTGTTGCCATATTCAATTTCCCATGTTGTGTAACTTCCACGTTCTGGTAACTTCCCTCTTGGCATACCCCCTCAGTCGTGGTTGTATCCATCTCCTCCATGATGAGCACTTTCTTCAAACGGAACATGCTTAGTACTAATGTTTTTCCCTCGAACTCATTGGCCCTCCAGATCTCGACCAAGCCGCTGCTATATACTTAATTATATCCTTAGACTCAGGCGGGTTCATTTGAGTAGAAAGATGCAACCAATCCGAGTATTGTTTGCTCGAAGTTGGATAGGCTTCCTCGATGTCTTCGAGAATGTCTCTACGCTTGCCTTTAATGGTTGTGCGAAAAAGTCGCATCAGTCTTTTCACCATCCACTTGCGCGAATCTTGCTTTTAATTTTTTCAACAACGACGTTGTCCGATCATGACACATGTTCAGGCTCATTAAATGTGCCTAGCAATATTGATACATTTTTTGAGATAATATAATTTGGGAGTGTTTTTTCAGGTATTTTACGTCAAATATAAAGCAATTTACATCTTAAACGATGTACACTATCTTTATTTTTTTACTATATATCAACTTATACAATTGATTTCTACCAAATCTACCTTTTTTTAAAAAAAGAAAGAAAAAATAAAACACATACACTTGGTCTCAGTCTCCATGTTACAAGTTGCTTTGTAGAGTTAAAAAGGGATATAGCAAGTTGATGAGAACACATTAAAAACGACGGTGAACCAAATCGGTCACTAAGCTTATGGATATCCTCCATCCACTTTTAAGGTCATATGATCTTAATGAACGTCCTTGTTTTGACCAGAAATACCACGACTGAGAGGTTCTGTATTTGAAACTTAATCCAAATCGAATGGGTTGAAGAATTTTATGAGCTATGGTCATGGAAGGGGGCTCGTTTATTATTGTGAGAATTCAAAATTTAATAAATTCCCCTTTTCAATATTTCTTCATTGTGCGTTACATTTTAGTTTTTTGACTGATGTTTTCATTGATCTGCCCCTTCCTCCTTATGTGCCTTATTCTCATCTGGGGGGAGGTACCTTCCGGGCTTATGCCCGCCTCAATGCTTGTTATATAATTATATATATCTTTGTGTTAATTTGAGAATATTGTTGTTAGATGATGTTATGTGTTGAAAAATTATGCGTGTTTCTTGTTTTTCTACATTTTTTTCCATTTTTATCCTTAGTTAAACAACAACTTGATGTTTTCCTTTTCAATTTTTGTACAAAAAAAACTAGAGGAGCAAAATGAATATTTAACAATATTTTAACCTATTTCATTTTATTAACAATTTACCAATCTACAAATTACTTTTACTATACAACTTAATCTATCTGAAACAAACATATCTTACATTTTTTAAACCAAAGAGGAATTGTAATATTCATATCTTGAAGTGATTAGCTAAAAATTGATTTGCCTACATGGAGCGAAACAAAATAAAGTCCGCATCCCAATATTCAGTTTGGTTCTAGTGTTTGATTAATTTCTTATTACGGTGGTCCAGCTATTTGGTTACAATTATTAAATCAATCCACAACCACAACACATGTAATGTTAAATGGTAGTATATGTTAATATTTCGTGATGGAAGGGAATAGGTTGAAAAATACTCTCCTTGAGAATATATTAGCTATTGGGTCTCCAACTAAGCTAATCTTTTAGACGTACCATCATTGTGAGTTAGTGTTGATAATTGGAAGATTTTTTTTTAATCGATGTAAAGGGGAGATAGGCCGACCGGTAGTTGGCGTACCCCTGTTGGGCGTGACCATGCAGACTTTTAAGCCCGAAGGCACCCTTCCCGCTACAAAATGTTCCCAAGAGTCATAGCTGACACCCGGACACAGACTTGAGCCCGCGCCGAGTGAAGTCACCGTAACACCTCACTGAGGACAAGCTGACGGGGTCTGAACAACCCAACACTAGTGCATCACAGACCCTAACTAGCAACTAGTCCAACGCTGGATTTACGTCGCTCCCTCAAAGGCTTGAACCAACACCGCGTACTGAGGTCAACATATCCCAACCACTCAACCACCCCTCGGGGGGTGATAATTGGAAGAATTCAACACTAAGAGGTCGCAAATTCTGAGTAAGTGCAAATAAATGATCTTCTTATTTGCATCATGGTGTTTTTGCCTTAGTGGTAATCTTGCTTTAGTGAACATGCAGAAATTTACATCGGGAGCATTTCAATCATTTCCAATATATATTGTTTTCAGTACAAGGGGCATGGTCTTATGTTAATGCTTCAACTGCTCATACATTCATTTCAGTGGCTAAGATAGATTTCAATTATAATCAAATTCATGCTTTATGTCCACTGAAATTTGCTTTTATTTGCAGCTGTTTCTGAATCCTGATACGACACACGTTCTAATTAGTCCCGAGTGAGAATATATAGTCCCATGTTTTCAAAATTATTGCCTAAATCAGAAAAAAATGCCAGTCTGTCACGGTTCATGAACCATCGGTTCTAGTTCGAAGAAATCATGAACCAAAATAAACCGCCCAGAGCCGATTTTGGGCGGTTTAATTTTGGTTCCTATTTGGTCGGAGATTTCGGTTTGCCGGTTCGATCGGTTCAAACCGATTTTTTTTATTTTTTGAAAAAAATCATCTTGTAATCAATTTTGGTCCCGGTTCGATTTGGTTCCGGTTTTTAATTGTTAAATGTAATTGTAAATATATATATTCTTTACTTAATTTTAAATAAAAAAGAACAAATAAAAATTGAAGAAATATAAGCAATAATTTCATTAAAAATAATTAAAATAAGTATGTAGTACAAGTAATTGATTTTTACAATTGTAAATAAAAGATATATCAAACTTACCATCTTCTTTTGACGTCTTTTTAAATGAATCTTGAAAATTTCAGAAGTCAAAATTCTTTCACTTCCCTCTTGTGTGGAATTCGGTTGAGTTTCACTATCTTGTGTTTGTAAATATGCATTAATCTCAATGTTTTCAAAACTTCTATTTTCACCAAAATCACTTGCTTTTTTTTGTCTAAATACAAAAAATTATCAAAGTAATTATATTCTTAAAAAAGGTATGACAATTCAAAAATATAACAATGGTAATAAGAATAATAACAACAATATAAGGAAAAATTATTATAGTAAAAATATTATAATAACAATAATAAATTGTCGGTATTAATAAAAAATAAATATTCCAAAAAGTGAGAGAATTTTGAGATTGAATTGAATGAGAGAATTTTGAGAGAGAATGGAGGAGAAGATGAATATTGTGTGAAAAACTTTAAGAGTTTATTGAACCAGAACCGCTAAAAACAATCATATGGGGCTAGTTTGAAGCGGTTTGAACCGTCGGTTCAATAGTTTGAGAGTTTATTGAACCAAAACCGGATTAAGTTTTAGCGGTTTATCCGATTTTGATTCCAGTTTCAATTCGGGCAGGTCCGATTTTGGTTTGGATAGATCTGGTTCCAGGTCAAACCGGCGGGTCGATTCATTTTGGTCGCCTCCCTGGACATTGGACTTCTTTTATTTAAATTTATGTTTCACAAAAATGGAAAAATGTACAAAGATACTAAAAAAAACAAATTAGTGTGCAAAATTAACAAAAAAATATAAATTTTCTACGAAAAGACTATCAAAAATTTTCTTTTTTTTCGACAGATAATTTTCATCGCTCAAATATGACAAAAATACACTAAAATGTATCAGAAACATTCGAAACATTTTTAGAGACTTTATAAATCTGACATTTTTGCAAGTAGTTTGAAGCAAATTTTTATTTCTGAGAAACTATTTGGACTTGACCTAAAAATCAATTTTGTATTTAATTGAGTTAATTATGCTAGATGCCCCAAATGAAATTCTGATTTTGACAAATAAACATACACAATTTTAATTTTAACAAATAGAAACACTCTCAAACTTTTATTCACAATTTTTACATTTTTAAACTAATTTTGAAGAATTTCAAATCTGTTAAGATATATAATGTCAAAAATTCGCCTTTTTTCTCTCATTTTTTCGGTTTGATTTCTCTCTTATCGCCCAAATTCTTTGTCCTCCCTCTTCCCCTCTCTTTTGGTTCTCTCTTCCCTCTCACTCTCCCCAAACCCTAGCCACCCTCTGCTATCGTCCGCCCTTCTCTCTCTATTTTAATCTCAGCCCTTACCGCCTTCTTCACGTTCTCTCTTACCGACTTCTTCATGTTCACAACCTTCCTTATCGTTCACGACACACACTCTCTCTTTCTCTACTCTTCTCCATTGCGTATATGTTATTCATCTCCTCCACGATCTTTGGTTCTTCTCTCGCCTTCGATGTCCGCGCGGTGCAATTTGAGATGTCCGAGGAAGAGTTGCGGAACCAGGTCGGTTGGCAAGAGATTCGTGTTACGTCTCGTCGGAGGAGGAGATCTTAGTTGTGTTGCGTCGTAGTAGATTCGTGCCAAACAGAAGCTGACGAAGAGAGGCGGCGACGATGGCTAGGGTTTCGAAACCCTAGCCGCTGAAGCAAGAAGAAGAATATTTGTTTTAAAAGTAAAATTATTTTTTAGTCCCTAGGTTTGTTAAATTAACATATTTGCCTCTAAATTTTGTCAAATCTTGACGTTTGTGTTTTACTTAAAATAAATAACTCTTGTTGAAGACTTTCGTAAACTATTGTGTAGAGTTTTGGAGATATTTGTAGACATTTGGTGATCAAATTAATTAGATAAAGTAAAATTCGTAAAATGCATACAAATGGTTCAAATTAATTAAAAAAATTACACGAAAATTTTATCGAATCATTTTTTTTATAAAAAAATTGTGTGAATTGGACACTTTTGGAGACTTTCTTAATTTAACAAAACTTCTTATAAAAAATTATAAACTCTCTTTTACAGACCTTTTGAATACTTTTAGAGATATTTTTGGAGATCTCATGGGGAATTATATAATTTATTTACTAAAATTGATTTTTTTGCGAAAATTAATTTTTTGCTAAAATATCGTGATTTCTCACAAATATGACATTTTTCAAATGAATTTATATTTTTTGACATTTTTCAAAATTGATATTTTTAAAAGACATTTTTTAAAATCTATATTTTATTTTAGTATAAAAACTTAATTCTTTTTATTTAATTTCAGTATAATTGTGTTAGTTTTTTTTGTTCATATGTTATTGCAGGCCCAACTAAAAACCTGCTTTCAAGGACACGTGTTCAGATTTAGTAAGTAAAATTCAAAACACTAGGCCTAATATATTCGAAATTCTTTTTGCAAAAATAATTTGTGGAATCATAGCCTTCTATCAACCAAAAGATGTGAATTTTGGGATGTAATTTGTGATTTATTGACTTAAAAATTTAGAAAAAAATATATTAACTCACTATAAACAGAAAAAACATAGTCATCACTCAATGATCAGCTGAGCTAAACCCACAATTCGAGGAGAAAAATAAACTCATTTCTTGGTAACCATAATTGCAACAAGAAGCTGTTTGTCCATCTTTTTCCCATCATGCACTATTATATAATAAAAGGGTAATCTAGTTTTAACATTAACAAACTCCATTCGCTGTAATAATATAAGACCAAGCAAAACACATATGTAGGCAAAAGTTGTAATCATCTTGCCGATTAACTAACAAAAGCATCATCATGTAGAGTAGTGTGTTGATATTTCAATATTTCAAACGTAAGCAGTTAGATTTTATATTAAGAAACTTTGTAAAAGAAAAAAAAAAGGAATTTTGGAGTCAGTGACATTGAAAAGTTATATTTCCGAGACTTCTAGTAAAACAATAAGAACTCTTTTCCTCTAATCGAAAATCTTGATTTCAGATCTTAGTATGAAAAAATTTGTTATCCACAAGGGTTTACTCAATTCAAAACGGTAAAATTTATGGCGGTTCCCAATGTATATGGATACCTCTCTCTCAGTTCTTACACTTTTAAAATTAGCCGTTTTGTTCTCTGTCTCTATCACCGTTAGTCAAATTTAACAGGTCACGTCAAAAAATTTTTTGGTATGACACATAAAACCTACTAATTTGAATATTTTAATAAAAAAATATTCTTGTATTCTTTTTTAAATTTCTCTCCCACTCCCTCACTGCTTTCTCTCTCATCTATCTCTCTCTCTGCCTTTCTTTCCCTCACTTTCTAGCTAACTAAAGGTGATAATTCGTGTCGTGTCTAAACAGGTCAACCCGTTTATGACCCGAATTTCAAACGGGTTAAACGAGTTGACCCGTTTATGACCCAAACCTGTTTAACCCCAATCCGAACACGACATGACTAGTACACGGGTTAATACGACACAACTCGTTTATTGTTAACGGGTCACATGCCAAAGGTTAACATGATAAAATACATTTAATACGTTTAACATATTTAACTTATTTATAACACACAAACAAATACAAAATTAACATTAAAATAACTTCAACTAAAAATATAGGTTTATAATATCCACCAATACAATAATATTCTAAATAAAGGTCAATCAAATACAAAATAATTAAAATTATAAAGTAAGTTAAAAAGTTATAATTCTCAATATAAAATATTAAATAATATTTTTTAAACGTGTTAATGGGTTGGAGTCGGGTCAATTAACCTATTAACTCATTTAATCTGTTTAAGTTAAACGGGTCATAAACGGGTTGAACCCGTTTAAACTCATTTTAAACGGGTCATAAAAGGGTTGACCCGTTTATAATCCGAACTCGTTTATGGCAAACCCAAACATACTTAACTTCGTGTCGAGTCATGTCATTTAAACGGGTCGTGTCGAAAATTGCCACCCATATCGCCAACCAAACACACAAAACCATCTCTCTATTTTTTCCTCTCTCTATACCTTTCTCTCTCATCTCTCTCTCTCTACGCTTTCTTTTCCTCTCTCAACGATTGTTTCTCTCTCAATCGATGCATCACCTTTTCTCTGCCACTTTCAACCTTTGAAATCAAAACTCAATAAACATAAAATCAAAATTGCAAACAAAATCAATCCACATTCACAGAAATTGTGTGAAGTCCCTAACCACATTTCCAACAAAACCCATGACATCAATATCAACACCATCAAAAACCTCAAATAACCACAAACCTCTCAGAAAACACAAATAACCAGCAAAACAACTTCCAATACTCTGAATTACCTGTGAGCACTCCTCTCGGGCATAAACCTATGCAAATTGCTCGAAAAATGTGCATCAAACACCAACCGTGAATGACGACGTTGCAGAGGGAGAGGATGGATGAGAGTGTGTAGGAGTGGTCGGGTTAAGGAATTAGTGACTGTGGCGGTGGGTTTGGTGGAATGTGAGGAAGAGAGGGACAAGAACGAGTGTGGGGAAGAGATAGGCGAACGATGGTGGCGGATCTGGTGGAGTGTGACAAAGAGTGAGAGGAGAGTGACTGTGGTGACGACTCTAGGTTGTGGTTTTGAAAAGGGAGAGAAACTGATGGTGGTGGTTAAGAGGAGGAGAAAGGGAGAGCAAGAAGAGAGACGTGGAAGGTGGTGACAAAGAACGTAGTGATTTCGGGTTCATGAGAGAGGAAAGAAAGAAAAAAGAATGGGTGGGTTCGGTTGGATATTTAAGGTTGGGTTAAATTTTTTGTTTTGGTTTTGGAATATAACGGGGTTGATATTGGGTGTCTAAATAGGTTTTTTTGTTCTTTGATAGCAAGGTGGGTTGAGTTTGTTTGGTTTTTGGGAGAATGCGGTTGGATTTAAAGTGTTGAGGTGATTTTCTCTCTCTTTGATTCAATTTAGAGTGAGAAAATATATTTTAAATTTGAGGATAAATTTGTCTTTTTGTATTTTCTATTAAGTAAAACTAACAGAGTTAAGAGACAAAGAACGAAACGGCTAATTTTAAAAGTGTAGAGATCGAAAGAGATATATCACTATATCTGAAAGGCCATCATAGATTTTATCCATTCAAATTCGAATTACCTCATTTAAATAGTTTGAATAATATAATTTAAAATATTTATTATTTAAAAAAAAAAGAGTATTAGATTCTGCAACATATTACAATAGCATATTACATATTAAATATATTATAATTTTTAAAAATGATGTGTCAATTTTTTCTATTTTTTACTTTTACAATATATTTTTATTATTTATTATTTAATTTATTAAAAACAAATAGTAAAAAAGCGTCTTTCTTTTTATATTATTTAAGGGTGGCCAAACGAACAGTAAGATTTGTTTGCGAAGAAAACTCGAATGAGGGAATGGATATGGCAAAACTTACTTTATTTCCATAAAAAAAGACGTACTAAAAGATCGCTTTTGTCCTTGAGCTTTGTCTCTGCCAACAATCAACACAGCACATGGGGCCATTCCTGTTCACCTCATTTTCATATTCTAGTGCGGAGGTTTGCTGCGAACACTTTTTTTTATTTAAAACAAAATTATGTATTTTTAATCAAAATTTCATTAAAAATATTTTTTTTCATATTTTATTATGAACTTTTAATTAAAATTTATCATGTATTAATTTTATAATCTTTATCATATAAAAATTTAAAAGAACTCAATTTTCTTATTCATATGTCAAATTTTGATTGAAAGTACATAAATGAATATAAACAAAACGAGTATTACTAAGAATGTTTTGTCCTTAAGAGTGTTACTAAGTTGAGTGCGACAACAAGGGCAATTGGATTGAGGGTTTAGTCCTTAATCTTGGCAAATGTCAGGCTCTAAATGCGGAGCTGTGGGGCATATATAAAGGATTATAACTAACTTGGATTGCATGTTACAAGCATGTTTCTGTCGAGAGTAACAATATCATCGCCATCAACTAGATCAAAAGACAAGAGGTTGTTGCTAACAAGCAGTGAGCACCAATTGACGCCATCAAAAAGATCCTTAGGAAGAGCTTTGCATGTGTACAAGGAATGTAATGGCGTTGCAGATTGTTTATCCAAGCTAGGCCATCTTATCCTAGGGACCTACATGTTTTAGAGCATCCACCCACGGGCCTAAAAGATGTCCAACCCAGAGGCAAGGAAGGTTGTGGCTAACTTTCAATCTGGGGCACTAGGTTTGGTTTTCCTTTATTTTCTTTTTCTCGTATTTTGTCTTTGTATTGTTTTGAACTTTTTGGATCTTGATGTTATAATCACCATATTTTTCTACTATAAGCGAGAGCATTGTGACAAAATGATACATATTTTATCTATTTTAGTCAAAGCTTCCAAATTTGAATATTAGATATGGAAATATGTGAATTAAAAATCGTTGACAGATTGTAAGAATTTTTTTAACTGAATTGCTAAGCATAAATATGCCTTTTGACGAAACATGTAATTCAACAATTGAGCTCACTAATTCACCTAATCTAGTTTTATAGCATATAATATAAGAAGTATGCCTTGTCAACGTAAACCTCAAAATTACCGTTAAAAAAATAAATCTAAAAAATAATATGTGTTCATTAAAAATATATTTTCACTGACGCTATACAACTAACTGACAAAAAATCTCTTTCTGAAAGAAATTTAACCACGTAATGCGTAATGCTGTCAGAAATAGTAACTGCAAAAGTGGGAATGATGTTGAAGGGAAGGGAGAGGGTAGAAGCGGCAGAGAGAAGAGATCCAATATTAACCAACCCAAAAAAGACAGAAGAGATCTTAACAATAAGTAAAAAAAGGACAACCACAACACATCTGACTTGATGTCCATCTAAAACCTTATTAATCGAGAAAGAATTAATTGAACGAAAATAAAATGTTATGCACCGCTTAGCTGTTAAGGAATTGGGTCTGAAATTGAAGAATTAAAAAAATTAGACTCCGCTAATTCTAATTTTATTGCTTGGTTAACGTAAAGAATTTGTAATTTTAATTTTATACTCAATTCCTTAGAATTGTAATAAGGTATCCTTTAATTTTTAAGTTTAGATCCAAAAATTCATAATTCTTTCCCTTCATCCCTTTAAAAAAATATTTAATTATTTAATATTAAATTCATATTAAATAATTAAATATTTAATTTATATTAAATAATTATTTAAATAATCAAGTCTAATTTTTATTACATTCTAATTTTGATTCAATCCTACTCTCCCTCCCTCTCTCTCTCTCTCTCTCCCCCTCCCTCCTCCCTCCGTCTCCCCCTTTCTCACACTCTCCCTCTCTCTCTCTCCCTCCCTCTAAAAAAAAATTAATTATTTAATATTAAATTCATATTAAATATTTAATGTAGTTTAAATAATTATTTAAATAATCAGTTCTAATTTTGATCATATTCTAATTCTAATTCAATTTTAATTCTTTATGTGTAAAATATTATCCAAACATAAGAATTATGATTCAATTCCAATTCTGCAATCCAAACATACCCTTAAATTTTTTGCAAAAGAAACGAGGAAAGATACTTATAAAAAAGAAAAGAGGAAAGGTGCAACTAGTCGTACGTAGCTCATTCCTACTAAACATGATCATATGGACCTTTTTTCGTTATGAAATATTTGAAGATTCATAGCTAGATCTAACATGGTGCAGATCTTGTTAACATAACATCATTATTGGGATATTACTGCAAGTATCTAATAAGGTGCACCTAAAAAAATTTCCACAAAAACACCCCTTCTACTAAGATTCGAGCATTAATGAAAGCATGCTGTAACTATTAGGTTACCCCTTGCAATAATACAAACTATGTTATGCTGTTAACGTAAAATCCAAACACCTTTAGTTGAAGATTAAAAATAAAATATATGACATTTTGTTTTATTCATAGTTCGTGTGAATTGAATGATTGAAAAAAAAAAAACAACCTTGTAGGACAGTCCTTTAATTTGGGGGAGGGAGAGAGTGATTGAATGATTTATTATAAGAAACAGATGTGAAGTATGATTTAGGGAAAAGGGGAAATAAAGAGTCTATTCAGTATTTCACAAAGAGAAAGGGACAAGATTTGCATGTTTTTATGTTGAGGAACTTAAGCAACAAGTTTCATAGTCGGCCACTATGTTACCATTTGGACCCACCTTGCCACCTAACTATACTACACTTCCCCCTTTTTTCTTCCTCTCTTCCCTAGGAGTGGCAAAATGAGTCACGATACGATAATACGATAAGCGTAATATGCAAAATTAGCATGTTAGGGTTGGGCTTAAATATGTTCGTGTCATAAACGGGTCGACCCGTTTATGACACGAACTAAATGGGTCATGTCGCGGGTCATGTCTTGTTGACCCGCAAACCCGTTTATAAATTATATAATATAATAATTAATAAGTGAGATATTGTGTAACATGGTTTTGTTCCTTTCACAGTTCACCCACAAAGCCAAAAGGCCCAAACCTAATTTCATTTCATTCTCACCCGCCTCAGTCTCAACTATCTCGACTCTCTCAACTCTCTCGTCTCACCCTCTCACTCAGACTCTGTCTCTCTCTCTACTCACTCACTTCGCCATCGTCGTCCTCGCCCTCTCTCTCACCCTCTTAGTCTCAGTCTCGCAGCTTCCCCGCCTCTGTGACTCACCCTCTCAGTCTCACCCTCTCACTCAGACTCCGTCTCTACTCACTCACTTCGCCATCACCGTCCTCAGTCCTCACCCTCTCAAGGTTTTTTTTGTTTTTGCTTATTTAGAAGTTTCAATCTCTTCCATTTTCAGGAGGAATTTATTTTGTTGGTGGCTGAGATGTGTTGCCGTGGTTTTTAATGTCCCAGTGGAATGAGAACTATTATATTAAAATAGATGCAACTTCAATTTTATTTTTTTATACCATGTATTTGATGAATAGAATTTTCCCCAACCTAATTTTGAGTTTATGATTTAATTATCGAGTTCACTGAAGGAATTCTATACTGGTTTAACTAATAAATAGTATAATTAATAGGTTCGACTTACTAACCTCGATTCCAGTGGAAGACAACAGCAATCAGAAGTGGAACAAGACCAAAAACGTTGTAGTCTCGCTAGCAAACCACGCTCGTGTTGTCGGCGGGAGTGCTCGACTGTATCGCAGTCTAAATGTCTCACTCGATCTGTGCAAGATATCTGGTGGGGTAGAAGAAGAACCTTTTCTTCTTTTTCTTCTTCTTCTTCTTGATGAAGAAGAGAGAGAGAGAGAGATAGAACATTCATGTTAGCGGGAGAAGGAAAGACAATAAAAATCCTTTTCCCCATTCATCTCTTTCTCTTATTTATAAGAGAGCATTTGGGCCTTATTGTAATATCCCGTACTTTCCAATTATGATCCCTATAGTTTTCGAATATGACATGGAGGACTTTTGGGAATACCAGAGGATGGTGTATGATGTTTATGATGAAATCATGTTAGGTTGGATGTTGTTAAGTGTTATAAATGATCCGGAATGAGTTCGGTAACAAGAGAAGTCAAGAAAGGAGAAACAAAGCAGCTAACGTGCGTAGGT
>CAODLS010222017.1:0-13856 GCA_948243855.1 Flueggea neowawraea | reverse complement strand
GCCCAGTTCGACTAAACACTCAAATCAACCGATAAAAATCACTCTTAAACAACTACATTTACTCTAATCATTCTTCTGAACACGAATCTATACTCAAATCCATCAAAATAACATGGAATCTCACCAAATCACCCTAAACCGAGATGATCAAACCCATTTGAACCCTAATACCCTAGTATGCATAATCTTACAGAAAACATGAGGAAATAAATACGATATTACCTCAAGAAACCCAAAGAAAGTGTTGGAGAACAACTTGAGAGAGATTGACAGCATCTGAGAGAAGTGATTTGGAAGAAATGACTGATTTTAGTTGGTTGGGGTCTTTTAAAGACGAAGAACACCGAAACGCGTCGTTCCAATTTTGCACAGATAACTCGAGTTGCACAATGATTAACTCGAGTTATATGGACATCGTCTAACTCAAGTTACACTTCTGGATAACTCGAGTTGTATAGGGGTCACACAACTCGAGTTACCTCTTACTCTAACTCGAGTTAGCCACTCTCCAGACTCGCTACTCAAGGTTCCAAAACACAAACCTTACATGCTCATCAGCATTATTGACTATCAATTAAAACTTCACACTCTTACTGAGGATGAGCATCAACAATCATCAATCAGAACTCCAATCGCTATAGGGAATATAGCTGGAACGGGCGGAATATTACATACTTCCCCCCTCAAGAGAAATTCGTCCTCAAATTTTGAAACAGAACTAATCAAAGTCCTTATCAACTCTAGATCTCCCACAATAGACCTACACCAAAGTCTAGGCTACCCGCCTCAAAACATAGACAGTGCATACCCAACACTCAGTCTGCGTATACATATGCAACATGATGATGCCAAAAATAGAATGAATTGCAAAGTATGCAAAAAATAAAAAGACATTGATCTAAGGGTCAGCTGTGTCGAACAAGTGCGAATATTTGTGCCACATCTCCTCTTCGGCCTCCTCAACAGAATGGTGTCTCCTTATCACTTTCACCAAAGAAATCTCCTTGTTCTGCAACCTCTTCACTTGTCGATCGATAATCCTCACGGGATCCTCATCGTAAGATAAGTCGAATTGGACCTCCATAGACCAAGGTGCCAGAACATGAGATGAATCAGGAACATACTTCCTCAAAAGTGATATATGGAACACCTGGTGAACAGAAGCAAACTCTGGCGGCAATGCCAACTCATACGCCATGGCTGTAACACAACCTATGTCTTCAAACGAACCAATGTATCTCGAGCTCAATTTTCCCTTCTTTCCAAATCTCATGACACCCTTCATTGGTGATACTTTGAGAAATACATGGTCTCTTATCCCAAACTTCAAATGTTTATGTTTTGGGTAAGCGTAACTCTTTTGGCGACTGTGAGCAGTCTGGATCCTTTGCTGGATCAATCTCACTTTCTCGGTAGTCTACAAAATAAGATCTAGCCCTAAAGGCTCTCTCTCCGGCTTCGACCCAACATAAAGAAGATTTACACTTCCTACCATACAATGCCTCGTAAGGAGCCATCCCGATACTCGAATGATACAAATTATTATACGCAAATTCCACCAATGGAAAGTGAGAATCCTAACTCCCACTAAAATTCACAACGAATGCCCTCAACATATCTTCCAAAGTCTAAATAGTATGCTCGAACTGACCATATGTTTGTGGGTGAAATGTTGTACTGAAATCCAATCAAGTACCTAGCTCCTCCTACAGTTTATGCCAAAACTGCGATGTAAACTGTGGTCCTCTGGCAGACACTATAGAGACTGGAATACCATGTAAACATACGATTCGATTGACATACAACTTAGCCAACAGTGTTGCTCTATATGTCATCTTGACATGTAGAAAATGTACCGATTTCGTCAATCGATCCACAATCACCCAAATGGAATCATACCCAGATGATGTCCTCGGTAACCCCACTACAAAGTCCATCGTAATTCGATCTCACTTCCACTTCAGGAGAGGTAACTGCTGTAACAATCCAGAAGGACGCTGGTGCTCAAACTTAACCTGCTAACAGGTCAAACACCGACTGACAAACTCAGCTATGTCCTTCTTCATTCCTGGCCACCAATAGGCCTATCGAAGATCTTGATACATCTTAATGTAACCTGGGTGTACAGAATATGTGGAGTTGTGACCCTCAGTTATAATCTCCTCTTGTAATCCACCAGAGGATGGAACGTACAACCTCAACCCAAACCACAACACTTCTGAATCGTCAATGTTAAACCCGGGTACACGAGATGATCTAACTTTCTCGATCAAATTTTGCATCTCAGAATCATCCTTCTGTGACTCTCAAATACTGTCCAACAATATAGGTCTTGCCTCAACATGACCAAACAGAACTCTAGAGTCATCAAATTATAACGTGACTCCATCCTCCATCAATCTCTGTAACTCAGTCACTACTGGTCGCCTCTCAACTGCGATGTGAGCTAAACTTCCCATCGATTTCCTACTCAGAGCATCGACTATAACGTTTGCTTTGCCAGGATGATATGATATAGTACAATTATAATCCTTTAGCAACTCTAGCCAACGTCTTTGCCTCAGGTTTAGGTCTCGCTGCCTAAAAACATATTTTAGACTTTTATGATATGTGAAGATCTCAAAAGTCTCTCCGTACAAGTAATGCCTCCAAATCTTAAGTGCAAACACAACTATCGCTAACTCCAAGTCATGTCTCGGGTAATTTTTCTCATGCCTCTTTAGCTGTCTCGAGGCATAGACAATCACCTTGTCATGCTGCATCAACACCCAACCCAACCCAACTCTAGAAGCATCACATTACACTGCAAATCCTTTAGAACCTGATGGAAAAACCAATATCGGTGCACTCGTCAAACACCTCTTCAGCTTTTGAAAGCTGTCCTCACGCCTATCAGATCAAACAAACTTAACTCCCTTTTGCGTCAACCAAGTTATAGGAGTTGCAATCCTGAAAAAATCCTGGATAAACCTCCTATAGTACCCAACCATACCAAGAAAGCTCCATATCTCTACAATAGTCTTAGGCCTCTCCCAATGGAGTATTGCCTTCACTTTCTTTAGATCTACCATGATCTCATCCTTAGACACCACGTGTCCCAAAAATGCTACCTGATCAAGTTAGAACTCACACTTCGAGAACTTCGCATGCAACTGATGCCCCCTCAAAGTCTGCAAGACTGACCTCAAGTGGCCCTCGTGCTCTTCCCTACTCCTCGAGTACACTAGAATGTCATCGATGAAAATGATAACAAACCGATCCAAGTATGATCTGAACACCCTGTTTATCAAATCCATAAATGTCGCTGGTGCATTAGTCAAACCAAACAACATCACTAGGAACTCATAATGACCATACCTAGTCTGAAAAGCTGTCTTCGAAATATCCTCACTCCTGATCCTCAGCTGGTGATATCCTGACCTCAAGTCAATCTTAGAAAACCACTGCGCACCCTGCATTTGATCAAACAGATCATCTATCATCGGAAGCGAATATCGGTTCTTCACTGTTACCTTGTTCAATTGCCGGTAGTCAATACACATACGAAGGCTACCATCTTTCTTCTTAACAAACAACACCGGAGCACCCCAAGGTGAGATGCTCGATCTAATAAATCCATTATCCAATAAATCTCTCAACTGAGCCTCTAGCTCCTTCAACTCTACTGGTGCCATCCGATACGGTGGAATCGATATCAGATCAGTACCAGGCTGTACCTCAATGGCGAACTCAACCACTCGCTCAGGCAAAAGTCCCGGTAATGCTTTGGAAAATACATCAGAGAACTCTCTACCATAGGTACGTCCCCCAAACTCAACTCTGAACTACGCGGCTCAGTGAATACAAAAGCCAAGTATGCCTCACAACTGCGGTGAATCATTCGCTCGTCTCTAACAGCTGATACATACCCTCGCATGACATTGTCACGCTCACCCTGATAGCAAAACTCATTCTGACCTGGAGGTCGAAAACATACTCTCTTCGTAAAATAATCCAAAGTGGCATGCCAAGTTGAAAGCCAATCTATGCTGAGTATCACATCAAACTTCCCTATACCCAACACTGCAAGATCAGCAGTTAACTCCTGCCCCTCAAAGGCTATCACTCAATCCCTGACCTCAGAGTCAACCATAATCTTGTTACCCAAGGGTGATGAAACCTTAAGTAACCTGGCTAACGGATGTACTACTAACCTATTATGCTCAACAAAATAAGGTGTGATGAATGAGTGAGATGCACCAAAATCAAATAACACAACCCGTTTAGAAACTTTCTAGCTAAGGCCTCCTTACTACGGGCCTCTGCAGGTGCATACCTCCTCAACTTTTGAAACTTGTCCTTATACTTAGTCACGGACATACCCGACTCCTGAAAGAACTCGCTAAACAGGTATGCCCTCCTATCCCTCTCACTGGAAGGAAGAACAGACAAGGTGAGCTCAAGCTTGAACTCCTCCCAAGTAAATACTCTGCGAGATCTCTGATCTTGCCACCATCTGGCAGTTTGGCCATCCAATAGAAATGAGGCCAATCTGACCCTCGCAGCGTCATCAGTGAGGTCCATAACCTCAAAGCACTGCTCTACTGTGAATGTGAAATCTTGGGGATCCTCTTCCATATTGCCTAAAAATCTGGGCGGAGAAAGCTTCATAATCTGGCGAGATGAGCCTCAGCATCAGACTGCGGTGCTACAATAGGTGCAGACACAACTGTCTCTGGTGGGGGTGGAGGACCAGGTGGTGCTGCAGCCATTGAAGGAACTGGCTAACCTCCAGCTTCCTGACCAGCTAACATAGCCTCCACACGAACCAAAATCTGCGTGAATCGCTCAAAGGCATCCATTGAACCTGCTGCTGGTGGCGATGGTCCTAGTGTCGTAACCTTTAGCACACTAGCTGCATCATATTGATGTGCAACTGACTGTGCGATGACCTATACTGGCACAAACCTAGGCCTACCACGGCCTCTACCGCGACCTCTGCCTCATGGAGAATCCATATCTACAACAAGCAATAATCGCATATGTGAGTGTCAATATGCATGCAACGCCACAGTACTAGAACGAATGTCAAAGGATATACAGAGGCAAATCAAACAGACTCAATCAAAGATACCTATGCTCCACACCAACCCAGACTATACGATAAACCTAACGCTCTGATTACAACATTGATATCAGAGTACATAACTACTCAAACTTACGAAACCTAGGCTTTGATACCAACATTGGTATCAGAGTACATAAATACTCAAACTTACGAAAATTAGTCTCTGATACCACCTTTGTCATGACTCATTCCCAGGACCGTGACCGGCGTACAAGATTAATCGTCTGTGGAAGCCCGGCTCATCTCGAACAAGCCTCAAGATACAAAAACTATAAGCCCATATATTTAAATCATTTTAATAAGACCGTCTTTGAGAAAATCATATATTTATGATAATAAATATATCAAAAATCAATACAAGCGATAAATCGCAAATCCAATATCCTCAAAATAAACCTACAACCAGCGGACTCCATAACCCAACAGTATATCGGAGTGGAACATCTAATACAAACGAAGTAGCCCGGCAAAAGGGTCCTACTAACCAAAAGTATCTGTCTCACTGGGAGGGGATGTCAAAAGTTGCAGAGTCGAATCAACCTGCAAGATAGAAACAAGGCAACACAAAAGAACAAAGGGGTCAAACCCAGTAAGTGAGGGACAACACTCCAGAGTGCCTCATACGTGCCTCACAAAGACTGGTTTAAAAACTCTTGGAAAACTACCATATGCATGTATGCGACAGGAATGTATATATATATATATATATATATATATATATATATACACACACTACATACATTGTATGATTTTAGAAACACATTTTGCAAACGTTTATACCTAAGGCAACCACATGCACTTTGGCAAGATCGATACTACTAGCATCATAGTAAAAAACAATGTATACGTATTATGGGACTAGTAACAATCGTGGTGGAAACTGCATCACTCAACCACCTGAATAATGATTGTAGACTCTGCCACTAATCCGGTAACAAATCATGTGCCAGGCCAGGGCACATGGCTATCGACAACCCTGATAGCTCGGTCAAATCATCCTTTGGTATACCAAAGGCTACGTACCCCGTAGCAAAGGTGTCTCATAATCAAAAACCATTATCTCAAAACAATCCATGCATTCAGCATCAAAATAGTCAAAAAAAAAAACACACACACACACACATATATATATATATACATAATTCTTTTCCAAAAAACAAATAGTGAATATTTTATTCACATAATCCAATTATTTAATTAACCAATCTTTAGATTAGTCTGGTTTCAAATATGTGTTATACAAATAAAAAACATAAATAGTTTCGAGACACAACCTATGTGTCTGAAGCTGTCATCCACTCACCTGGATGTCCAAGCTCTAGGACCCAGTACCACTGCCAGATGGCTGATCCAGCTGACAAGGGCAGGAAGCTGAAATAATTATTATAAATAATAGCATATTAGAAACAATGATGTATGAGACATTGATACTGTAGCTGTACCAAAATGCGTGCAATGCGTATGAAACCCTCAAAGATAGCTCAAAATCCAATCCGAAAGTGAATCCATCACTTTCGACCCAAAACACAAAACCCACGTAAAATAACAGTTTGGTCCCCGACCAATGTAAAATTACGTTCTAATCCTCGATGTTAGATCACGGGTGATCAATAATAAGTTCATTATGTGTTTTGATGATGAGCAAAATTTTTTGATGAAGAGAAAAACATTTGAGTTGAAGAGAAACACATTGGAAAGCTTGGATTGGCGAAACCAAGTCACAGAAGCATCTCACGTACGTCAAAAATATTTCACGTACGTGATAGAGGGTTTGAAGACAAACAGAAGCCACTGGAACCCTCTGGAGCATGGTTCACGTATGTAAGAATAATTTAACGTACGTGTGTTTTCATTGACGTACACAAGAGTCCAAAGTAACGTACGTCACATTGATCTAAAGTACGTGAGATGGAGTTTCACGTACGCAAGATGCTCCGGATTGAAAACAGAAGCTACTGGATGGTTCAAACATATAAGTCACGTACGTTAGTTATTATTAACGTACGTGAACTGGGAATCCGCTATGATAAACGTACGTAAATTTAATTTTTACGTACGTGTGCTAGAGCTAAAGTCAGGTAACATACGTCAGATTGTGGTAACGTACGTGAGATTGGCACATACAGGATCAGACAGCTTTAAAAAGACTCTAACAGTTATATTCTTCTCTCCAATGGTCATATTGATTCAAAGGGCTATAAATACATCAAGAGAAGACCAAAAACGTGCTGAACAACATCAGAAATCATAGAGCCAAACTTCCTATCAATTTCCATCAAGAAAAACATCAATTCAAGCTAGATATCAAGATTCAAGCATCAATCTCAAATACTCAACTCTAGCATAGAGCTTCATTGTTTGTAAACCAATTGTATACACTTTGAGAGTGTGAATTAGGTTTTTTGTAAGCCTATAGAAAATAACATTGTAGAGGTTTGTTGTGAACCTAAGTATAAAACAACATTGAGAGAGGTTTGTTGTGAACCTATAGAAAACAACCTTGTTGGCCTTGGAGGTGTTGAGCCCGAATCAACCTCGTGTATTGGCCTTGTTGGATTGAGCTGAAATCAATCATTGATAGTGAAAAGTCTAAGTGAGACTTAGGTAGTGGATGTAGGTAAGGTTGGTTGAACCACTATAAATTCTTGTGTCGATTTCGCTCTTACTTTTCAAGTCGCTTCTGTTCATAAAAAAGCTTAGACCGAAATTCTCCAACACTCGAGACTTGACATATTACCAAATAGTCCTCAAAGCAGTCAAAATCTCTAAATTAGTCCTCAGACTCTCCGAATTCACTAACTACAAAATGTCACAATTTGGTCCCTTAGAACCACTGTTTACTCGAGTTAGTTAGAGGATAAGTCAAGTTATATGTGGTTTGGTTTACTCAAGTTAGTCAAAGAATAACTCGAATATATCATGGCTTGATTTACTCGAGTTAACCAAAACTTAACTCGAGTAAATTTGGGCATATCTTACTCGAGTTAGCCAAAATGCTTACTCGAGTAAATCACTTACCCAGATTGTCCAGTCCGACCAAACACTCAAATGAATCGATAAAAATCACTCTTAAACAACTACATTTACTCTAATCATTCTCCTGAACAAGAATCTATACTCAAATCCATCAAAACAACACAGAATCTCACCAAATCACTCTAAACCGAGTTGATCAAACCCATTTGAACCCTAATACCCTAGTATCCATAATCTTATAGAAAACATGAGGAAAGAAATGTGATATTACCTCAAGAAACCTAAAGAAAGTGCTGAAGAACAACTTGAGAGAGATTGGAAGTGTCTAAGAGAAGTGATTGGGAAGAAATGACTGATTTCGGTCGGTTGGGGTCTTTTAAAGATGAAGAACATTGAAACATGTCATTCCACTTTTGCACAGATAACTCGAGTTACACAATCATTAACTCGAGTTATATGGACCTCGTCCAACTCGAGTTACACTTTTGGATAAATCGAGTTGTATAAGGGTCACACAACTCGAGTTATCTCTTACTCTAACTCGAGTTATCCACTCTCCAGACTCGTTACTCAAGGTTCCAAAACACAAACCCTACATGCTCATCAGCATTATCAACTATCAATTAAAACTCCACACTCTCACTGAGGATGAGCATCAACAATCATCAATCGAAACTCTAATTGCTATAGGAATATAGCTGGAACGGGCGGGATATTACCACATTGGTCGAGTACCAAACTGTAATTTTACATAGATTTTGAATTATGAATTAAGAATGATAGGATATCACTCGAAATATATTTTGGAGCTCTTTTGAGGGTTCAAGCATGCATTTGCATTGCATAGCATTTGATATGGCCACAATACCGCATTTTTAACTTGTTATATATATATATATATATGAATTGTTCAGCTTCGTGTTCTTGTCAGCAAGACCAGCCACCGACAAGTGGGCTTAACTGATGTTGTACACTTGGATTTCCAGGTGAGTGGATAGCAGCTTCAAACACATAGGTTGTGTCTCAAAACTTCTATTACGTTTTTGTTGTGCTGAACATATGAATGAAATTGGAATAATCTAAGGATTGACTAATTAATAAACCGATTATATGTTTATTAATAAGTATTATGCTTTGAAGTTTGATATATACGTATTATATATCATTTTACGAATTATATTTATTAATAAATATTATGTTTTGAAGTTTGATATATATGTATTATATATCGTTTTATGAATTTGATATTAATCTCATGATTTTATTTATACTATGTAATAGTATAACATGATTTTGGTTTTCTGATATGGGCACCCGTGCTACGGGTTGTAGTAGCCTTTGGTATACTAATGCATTGAGAAATCCTAGCTACCAGGGATGTCGGTAGCAATGTGTTCTGATCCAACGCATGATGTGATTGGTGGCAGAGTCCACATCACATATGTTTAGTGTTGTATGCACATATTGATATGGTCCCATATTTACAATATATGTTTTGAATATGAAAATGTATTCAATACGTTTTTCATGCCTGTTGTTTGCTTTGTAAGTGAACATTTTGGAAAATTATTTTCGAATGTTACTATGTATTAGTGTGTATATATATATCAGTTTGGAAACATATGTAGATTGGGAAAGGAAAAAAAGAAAATAAATAAATAAAAAAAGGAAACTGAAGTCATCGCCGCCACCCTCTCCTTCATGCCGTCAGTGGCGGTTTGGTGTCGGCGTCTCCGAGCAGCCATCGCTGCTCCTTTCTCTCATGCTCCATTGCCGCCGCTCCCTCTAGTCTCCAATGTGTGAGATGTTTATTTGTTGAAAGAATAAACATATAAGAATTTGGGAGATTGAATAATAATTAATGGGCATATAATTTGTACACTTACAAAAAAAAAGACATAATTTGCAAATGAAAACTTTATTTTAAATTAAGAGTGAATACATAAAATACAAATGAAAAGTTAACAAAGGAAATTTTAAAAAACTATTAAAAATGACAAGCTTTTTTAATTCATTTGCTCTTCCATGCAAGTAATGAATTATGATAAAAAAATCATAACATTTGTCGCTTTGAACACCTATTGCATACTTTTGAACACCTATGATTATATGAACACCTACGTATAATTTTGAGAACACTATGATTATATAAACACCTATGTATACATTTGTACACCTTTGAGAACTCCTATGATTATATGAACACTTGTTGAACAGCTATGATTATATGAACACCTATGATTATATAGACACCTATTGAACAACTATGTACACTTTTGTTTACCTATTGAACACCTATGATTATATAGACACCTATTGAACAACTATGTACACTTTTGTACACCTATCAAACACCAATGATTATATAGTCACTTATTGAACAGCTATGTATACTTTTGTACACTTATTGAGCACCAATTATTATATAGACACCTATTGAACATCTATGTATACTTTTGTTCACTTATTGAACACCAATGATTATATAAACACCTACTGAATAGCTATGTACATATTTGTACACCTTTTGGACACCAATGACTATATAGACACCTATTGAACAACTATGTATATATTTGTACACCTTTTGAACACCTATGATTATATAAACACATATTAAACAACTATGTATACTTTTGTGCACCTATTGAACACCAATGATTATATAGACACCTATTGAACAACTATGTATACTTTTGTACACCTATTGAACACCAATGGTTATATAGATACCTATTGAACATCTATGTATACTTTTGTTCATATATTGAACACCAATGATTATATAAACACATATTGAACAGATATGTGTACATTTGTACACCTTTTCAAAACCAATGACTATATAGACACCTATTGAACAACTATGTATACATTTGTACACCTTTTGAACACCTATCATTACATAAACACCTACTAAACACAAATGATTGTCGGTTTATATATATATATATGTATATATATATATATATATAATTAATTGTCCATATATATATCTAATTGTTCATATATATATAATTGTTCATATATATGTATAATTATTCATATATATATATATATATATATATATATATATATAGTCCATATATATAATTAAGTTTTTCCTGTTCTAGTTTCGGTTCTTCGGTTTGGGACGGTTCGGGACGATCTCGGTACGGGTATTGCTTAAGATCCAAAATCGTCCCAAATAAAAATTCGGGATGGTTCAGTTTGGAGAAAGTCAAAAGTCAACGGTTCTTTTCGGTTCTGATATTCAGTTTGGTTCGGGAATCTCCAAGACCCGTGCTCAGCCCTAAGAGTAAGACGTTATGGTAAAGCACCTCCTGAAAACAAATTTCAATCACTTTTCACTATTTGGGCGGCAAGCTAAGGTGGGATTATGATTGTACACATGTTGTCTTCAGCGATTGCTTTGCACTATAAAAATGAGCAATACAAATGGCTACTTTGTTGCACTGTGTTAATCATAGCATGTTTGGTTGGTGTTTACATATTGAGTTTGAAGATGTAATGTATGCGTTTGATTTGTCCTGATTGGAGCGTTTGAAGGAGTTTATACTTTTAATAATTTATCATATACGGTTGACTAAATATATAACTTGTATTTATAAATTTAAGTATGATCATAACACAAACTAAATATTATGAACATTAATTTATAAATTTCATGACTAATTTATTGCAAAAAAATTCTTAAAAAGCTATTCTCATCTATTAGTTCTATGCTAAAAAACACTTGGGTTAAAAACATAACTACAGACAACACAAATACATATTACAGATTCACATTCTTTAATATTTAAAATCAGCCAACAAAACATAAATTCAAGCGCGCCAAAAAAATTGAAATAACAAACTTACGAACTCTACCAAAAAATGTGCTAAAAACAAACATGCTTCCAAACAACTCAAAAACAGCAACGTCAATCCAAACACACAACAAAATCAAACACAACTCCTCCAAAATCACAAATTTTTCTCTGTCGATATACTTCCAAAACAGATCCAAACAACAAAAAAGATGCTATTCATAAAAAAGCAGATACAACAATAGAAGATTTCAAGATATTCTCTGAAAATTTTCAGATCGCCAAATCAATCAGATCACAATCAGCTCGAAAACAGCTCTGAAATACAAAATTCAGAGATGCTCTTTGTTTTGAGATATTCTCTATTTCGATTTGTCAGAAATAGCTCAGAAATACAAAATTTAGATGGCAAACCAATTCTAAAAAAATAGCTTGGAACTACAGAATTCAGATAACAATCCAGTTCGCAAATCAAATTTCAGCTTTGAAAGGCTAGTTTATTGAATATCTAATGCAAACAACTCTGATTCATATGCATCCAAAAATCTTCTTCATCTTCTATATACAAAGAAAATACGATGTTTATAATTTGTATTTCAAAGATATTCTCTATTATGTTTAAGTCTGGTTTATATACATCCACATGAAATCTTTGTAAATTTTTTTACGTATTGCTTATAGTTTGTTTATCACTTGATTATACTATGTTTATAATTTACTAAATTTTCTATATCTTGTATATACAAAGAAAAAAACTAGTTAGGTTATTATGCGTATAGTATGCATGTTTATAATTTATTTATACTATGTTTATAATTTATATATCCTTTAAAATGATCAAGAACATACAAATATTAGTTTTATAACTTATTTATGCTATGTGTAAAATTTGTATGTATTATATTTATGATTGTGTTAAATTTCTATATCTTTTGTATATTAGGTTTATAATTTTTTAAGATTATTCTTTTATTAGGATGTCTGCAACTTGTTTATTCTATGTTAATAACTTGTATATTTTTTACAAAACTGATATGTAAAACTGTAATATCCCATAATTTTGTAGTTACTTTTGGAGAATTAAATTTGGCGTAATTAGTTGAAATAATTATTTTGGATAATTTGGAAAATTATTTGAAATTTTATTTTTGGTAATTGGAGGGTAAATTTTATATTTTTGATTTTAATTTGGTGAATTATGAAGATTAGGGATAATTTGGGAAATTATTTGATTTAAGTAAAATTGTGAAAAAAAAGACGAAAACTGGAAATCAGAACCGAACGACAGACCGTCTGTTTTGGGTTGCAAACGACCTGTCGTTCGTCATCGTTTACGTGTGTTACGTCGGAAGTTACGCACGTTATTTGGTTGCAGCAGACGACAAGTCGTTTGTCGTCGTTTGCGTGCATTATTCCGTTTCTTACGCACGTAATTGTTTCAATTTCTCAACAGTAACCAAACGACGTCGTTTTGCTCTGCAGAATTTCCTTTAAAACGGAAACCGACACTCTCTCTTCATTTCAACATTTCTCTCTTGTTTTTCATCCAAATTTGACGAAATTTGTTTCCTTTTGCTCTCAAGACATTCCTCTATCATATTTGAGGTAATTTCCCCGTTTATTTTCCATTTTTGACTTCGTTTTATGCTTATCTTTGCTGCTGTTCGGTTTTGACCGAAAATCAGAGTTTTAAGAGCTAGGGTTCGGTTTTGGCTGGGTTTTTGTGTTGATTTGGAGTTTTTTATGATAGATGTATGTATGAGGAACAAGAAGGAACATATATTTGCTTGGATAGATGATGAAATCATGGATTTTCCTATCGGGTCCATTTTGGTCCGAAAATACAAACTTTGATTTGAATGGTTTAGGTGGTTTTGGTTGAAACCAATGATGCAAATAGACTCCAAGGATGATTCTAAGTGGATTGGTAGGATCGAAATATTGAATTTCGCTTGAATTGGAAT
>CAODLS010221981.1:0-11585 GCA_948243855.1 Flueggea neowawraea | reverse complement strand
CCATAGTCATCAAACCCCAAATAGACGCTAATAATGGAAAAACCCACTTCAAAAACTAATTACAACCCTTTGCTTTATCAAATACTTATTACTTTCCAATTCATGGAGTCAAAGAATTCTTCCTCAATTTCCTAACTTCATTGAACAAACCGACTTTTGACTACCAACCAACCATTGAATTTTTTCTCATACCCACCAATAAATTTATATGAGTCCATTAATGCACCCCTAGCGCTTAAACCTCCATAGGACCCCAAATACTCTTACCTTAAAACACCAAACAATGCGCGCCTCACAAAATTGGCAACCATTGCACGAACATATTAAATTTCAATTCATATCCCAAATCTAACTCCTGAATTGTCATTCACCATTACCAGAATTATCCGTTATTTTCACTAGACATATGATTCTCAATTATACCATCAAACTCTCATATGCACTTATAGTCCCAACACCGTTTTTTTTTTCCTGATAGAGGTCCTAAACCATTCTAATTGATTATTCTCACTGACTATCAATTTGGATGCTTCTCTCTTATCCATCGAGTTCTCTAAATTACCATTACCTATGTGCCTCGTCGGACAACATCACTCAACTTGAACCAACTCTGGATGTACCGAAGTACATCACAAAACCTTTAGAACCCAAGGTGAAGTAGATACTAGTGCACTCACCAAATACTTTTCAACATCTCTTGAGCCCTGTTCATACAACTTGGATCATACAACTAACCCCCATTTTTCCTTTTCTCTTCAGAAGGATTGATGGAGCATTCTATAGATGAAACCCTTATTTAACAATTCCTTCAACTGAGTCTCTAACTTCTTTAATTCAACTAGAGCCATTTGATATGGTGAAACCGATATTAGCTCGACACCATATTACGCCTTCATCATGAGCCAATTTCTTACTTCAGCAGAAATCATAGCAATTCATAAGAAACATATCTGAAAATTCTCACTTCGCTAACACATCTCTTAAGTTCATCTTTGAACCATGAGTCTCGTTGGCACAAAGCCAAATACAATTCATCAACACATCATAACATTCTTTATGCCCTAACTACCAACAAGCTTACTGTGATAGCAAGATTTGGTATGACCTGGCGGTCGAAAGCACACCCATTATGCAAAGCCATTTAAAGTGACATACCACGTCAAGCCCAATTCATACTAAGGATAACTTCGTATTCACCCACATCTAACATCTTAATATCAGTTGCCAACTCATGCTTATCCACAACAATCATACAACCTCAGAACTCATATTAGCTAAGACTTAGCTACTCAGAAGTGACAGAGATTCAAAGGATTTCTAGTGAATATATCACTAGCCCAACATATCTCAATAGAATGTGAAGCACAATAGAATGCACAACACCATATTCAAACAATATACATACAAAAATATACAGAAGTTCAAATGGACACATATAGAAACGTACAGAAATTCAGCGAAGTTCAAAAGGATGTACTGAAGCATGTAGAAATACATAGATTTTCAAAGGGATTCATACAGAGAAATGCAGAAATATACAGAAGTTCAAAAGAGTATATTTGGAAATATATAAGAGTTCAGGAATAGAAAGAGTTCCAGTCAATGTCGCATCTAAGGTCTAGACCTCCCGACAGGTCGAATGATAGTTCTAAAATTAACTTCCTTCAACTGCACCATCACAGCCACAAGGAACGGGATCCCCTGGTCACCTACCCTCAAAAGATGCTGAGGCATTAAGCTGTCCTGTTTGGGACTCGACAGTAAGTTAGTAGGGACATTCAACTATCATATGTCTCGGTTGCCTACAAAATAGCAGTTGCATTTTGGATTTCCGCATTTCCCAAAGTGTTTCATTTCATACTTACTGCACCAAAGAATGATTTAAAAAGAAAATGAAAAACATTGTTGTTTCTGAAAATTCGCTGCCCCAGCAACCACGTACGACCGAACCAAGCCACATATGATAGCCAAAAATAGTGTCATTTATGGGAGTGAAACACGCGTGCAGACCTGGACTCAACAACCCACAAATGACAATAATCTAACACAGACGATAGCCACAAGTAACCTGTAGCTTGTCAGAACGCATGAAGAAGAAACAAAATGATTTGTAGTTCGTTTCATGGCTCATCTTTTTCCTCCAAATTTCTTCTTCCACTTTCAATCATTTCCCACTTAATTAAAAACTTTAATATAATTCCAAAACATCATTAACCACCCAACAAAATATTAATATAAAATTAACCCTTCAAACATCAAAATAAAATTCAAAATTAAATGGGAAAATTACCAAAAAAATAGTCAAAAATATCAAGGTGTTAGAAATCTCCTCTCTTCTTCATTTATTTGCATTCCAATTGATTTCTTTCAAGGATTTGAGGTAAGAAAGTCATTTCTTTTCATTTCTCTTCTTTCTTTTATGAAGAATGAACTAGATTTTGCTTGGTTGATGTATTTTTTTGGTGATGGTTTAGGGTTTCAGATTTGAGCTAGGAAATGGTGCATGTAGGTTAGTTTTTTTTTTTAAATATTGATATATCTACCATGAAAAGGAATGAATTCGAGTTTGGTTTTGTAGATTGGAGGAGAATGGATATGGGTTAGGATCATGGTATAGGAATTTCAGGTTTTTGAAGAAATGTGGTGGTTTTTTAGTTTGTTTGTTGAAATGGATGTTAGATTTGTGTTTAGAAGGATGACTTGAGTCAATATGGGTGGATTAGAATGTCGGGTTTCGATCGATTCGAGTTTTGGGATATTTTAGCTTGATTTTCTTCTAAAGGGACCAAAAGCATAATTTTCATGATTTTGAATAATTGGAGGATTAGACTTCATATTTTGCATTCGGTGTTAAATTTGAAATTTTGGAAAGGTGGATCACATATTTTGTAATTTCAAGGAAGTTGAGGTCTAGATTTGTAAGTTTTGAAAGATTGAGGACTTATTTATAATTCTGAATAGTTTGAGGACATACTTATAATTTTTAATAGTTTGAGGACTCATTGGTAATTTTGAAATACTTTAAGGATTCATTTGTTATTCTTAAAGGTTTGGGGACTAATTCATAATTTTTTGACTGAAATGTAATTTTGAGAAAATATAGGAACTAAACTGTAATTTTGCATCAATGGTTGATTTTCGTCGAAAGCATTAGATAGTCATCCGTAATAGGTTTTCAGTGTCATTGCATTTGCATTTCCTACATTTTCAGGATTGCCACAGTTATCGCATCTGACTCTTTCTTGTAATAAATTCTGTTTCAGCACAATTTGATATCTGAGATGGCCAGCCATCCGCCGATAGTCATTAATTGGATAATTAGCTCGGCGTCCAGGTGAGTACGATGGAAACTCTAGATACATAGGTTGTGCATTCCAAATTATATGTTTTTGATGTGATCCGACCTTGCATGTAAACTGGACTAATTAAGGATTGAACATTCCTATACGTTGGTTATATGTGATAAGGGAATAAATAATCTATATTAGTTAAGTAAGACTAGTATCAGTATAATATCCGTATTAGTATAATAATAGTATCAGTATCAAAATTAGTATCTGTATCATTACCAGTATAATTTATTTATTTGTATGCTTAATAAGTTATCACTGTTGACTCGGGACACCTTTGCTACAGGGGTAAGCGTAGCCTTTGGTTTCCCAATGTGAAGGACTAGTTAGTAAGGTAGATGGTAACCCATATGCCTAGCTGATAGACGTGGTCAGTATACAGTGGCATAGTCCCCATTATATTATCAATTTTAGACTTTATCTGATCAAATCAGGTTGTCCCGTGTCTACTAGTCAGTTAGGCTATATATGTATATGTATAAGATTCGTATGACTGCATGTTGTTTGTTGAGGGTGTGAATGATTTCAAAATGAGTTTCAGAAACTATTATTATATACTTAGTGTGTATACGTATGTATATAAGTATATCTGCATATGGTATTTTTTAAACGCTTTCAAAACAGTTTATGTGAGGTTCTAGAGGTGTTCTAGAGTGCCGTCCCTCACTGAGTTTACTCACCCCCTCCCCTCTAGCTTTTTTTAGGTTATTCAAAATTTGCCTTATCAGATCTCGACACTCAATGAGGCACCTAGTTCAGCAGTCAATGTCATTTTTCTCGGGTTTAGTCTGTTGGTTCAGTAGAGATCCACACCGGGTTCTTGTCGGTTATTTTGTATAAGTATGTTTTGTCTATTTGTATTTAACTTGTTAATATTTTCAGTCACACTCTAGTATATTAATACATATATATTTTGTGATTTATTATTAAACTAATTAACAAATATTTTAAATGAACAAGTTGGGTAGAATAAATTATTCTCCGAGGCTTGTGGGGATGTACTAGGCTGAGCCTCCGGTTCGGTTTGGCTTGTATACCGGTCATGGTCAGGTAACAGGTCGTGAGATCCACACATAGGGATCTCTAAAAATAAGGCATCTTCTCAGTACCTCCTGCCATATTCTGCACGTAAATGAACAATTAAAGAAAATATGATCCATCTGTTCAAGACACAAGGAACACAAAACATATACGTCACCCGCCACTATACCCCATTTAACAATTCTTGCTTCACAGATAGTCTATTTTGAAGAGCCAAATAAACAATAAAACCGTGTCTAGGAATATGTCCGTTCCCCTATAGAAGATTACTCCAAGTGACTTGTGGGGATTTCTTTCAAAGCTCTTGCCATGCACTCTTTGTGGAAAATATGCCCGAAATGGTAGACTTCCAAGTGATTACATCCATCTTTGTCTCATCAATAGTAACCAACAACCGCCCAAACCTGGTTAGTATGCATGTCTATAGGATCCAAAAAATTCCATCTACCCTGCTTCCAAACATCTTTGAATTTTGCTTCTCCATATCAGAATCATTCACATTTATGTCAAGAAATTTGTCCTAAATTGCTTCACTTTGCAGCCAAGGATCAAACAAAAATAAAAAGTCACTGTCATTACCTGGCATGTAAGAGAATAAACTTTTACAGCTCTTCAGCTCCTATCTGGTGGTTTAATAACTCCATAATAGCTCATCTTTTCTAGCTTCATTCGAGATACCCACTAAGACCATGAGGATGTTTTACCCATTAGTAACTCCAAAACCTGTTTTCCCACTGTCGCTTTGTTCCACACATGTAGTTTTTTAATGCCAAGTCCCCCTTTTGTTTTGGCCAACAAATTTGATTCCATGCAATGACTCCCACATGCTTATTTGAATCCATTCCAAACCAAAGAGATTGCCTAACTTTACTATCTATATCTTTAACAGCAGTTGTAGTAAGAATAAAAATATAGCACTAGTAAACCTGCATATTGCGAAGAACAAAATTAACACGTTGTAATTCTTGAACCCTTAAGGTTTTGAAATATTTTTGATAATGTACAAAATATTTATGAAATAGGAAATGTGTTAAAATCAAGATTGGAGTCACTAAAATTATCATGGAAGTCACAAGTTATGCTAAAACCATTCGATTCATTTTTTAGATATGGAAGAAGTTAATTTCTAGAGTTAAAGCGAAGGAAACACACGTCACACTCAGAAAGGCGCGTCTCGTGTTCCAAGTCCAACTATATGATGTTTTGAGCTACAATTGTTTGAGGAGGAAATCTATCATACACACATGTTCAAAATGGAAGGATGAAACACGTGTCTCATGCTAACGATCGTTTCGCTTTAGAAATTTCAAATTTGCAACTGCTACTTTTACGATGAAGAATGAAACCATCCCGTAGAAAACGGTCGAGTTTGACGTCAGCAAGGTGAAACGTGTGTCTCTGCTCTTGACACATGCGTCTTGTGCCATGGAAATATGTTTTTCACGTGAAAATGCAAGGCATACTCTAAGAGACTATTGTCTCATGGAATGAGTTTGAACTTTTTGAAGCTCGTGAAGGGTCGATCAAGTTCTTTTATTCAAGGATCATTTATAGAATTATCCATCAGTATAAAAGGGAAATTTTTGGACATAATTTCTAGAAGAACACAGAACCTACACTCTCATTTGCATTCAAGAGCATTCAAGACCAATCAAGAGCAATTTTCATACTCTCCACATCACCACTTGATAAAGCTTTGTTTGTTCTTAATTTTATAATATTATAAAGCCTTAGAAACTTGTGCTAAGCTTCAAATTTGTTGAGAGAATTTCGTTGGGTTTAGGACCATGTATAGATCGGGTTTTGTGAGATAAGATTATTGGGCGTTTAGGTGTGATTTGAGCCGCAATCAAATCGAGTTTTATTGTCAAGTGGAATTTGAGCTAGAATTCAAATCAAGATTGTTTGAAATTCCCACTAAACTGAAAGTGGAGATTGTAAGGTGTACAAGAAGGCCTTTCTGTGGCAAGTTTGTGGAAATCTCAAGAGATTTTTTCGGGAAGTGGACGTATGCACTTCAAACAAGGCCGAACCACTATAAATTTGTTGTTTCCATATTTCTTTAGTCTATTTACTTTGTTTTAATTTGACTATTCACAATCACACACTTGCACCTAATTACTAATATCTTTAGCTAGTTTTTGTGTTTTCAAGAAAATCGAAAGATCTCAAAAAAGCTTGGAACACTCTATCCACCCCTTTTGCAAGTGTTCTTGATTTCTTCAATTGGTATCAGAGCGAAGGCTTCATTTAGAAGGACAAAACGCCTTGTATAAAAGATCCTGAATCGATGCACATATGGGAAATGTCACCAAAGGTTATGCTCTAAAGCGTCATCCTTTGTTTGATGGCTCCAACTTCAACTCTTGGAAGAAAATAAAGTTTATCTTTATCCAATCCTTTGACATATACATTTGGTAGGTGATTGGGCTTGGTCAAAAAATCCCAAAGAAGAAAGAAGGCACACTCAAGGAATATATGCATTTTAATGATGAAGATTGGAAGAAAATCCATCTCAACTCCAAGACAACTCAAATATTTTTCTTGAATCATGAATAGCACAATATAATTTCCTCATGTGAAAATGCTAAGGAGATTTGGGAGATGTTGGAGGTGACTCATGAGGAACTACTCAAGTTAAAAAAATGAAGATGAACATGATGTTACATGACTATGAGTTATTCTCAATGAAGAAGGGAGAAAGCATTACTTTCACACTTGATAGATTTGTCGAGGCCACTAATGAACTTGCCTCATTTGGAAGACCACTATCTAGTAGTGAGAAGGTGAAGAAGATCTTGCTAAGAGAATGAGATGCAACAGTCACGACAATCATAGAGTCAAAGGACTTGAACAAGATGGAGTTTAGTGGTCTACTTAGTTCCCTTATCAACTATGATATTGTTTTAAAGACTAGAAATGCCAAGGCTAAGCCTAAGGAGAAAAATCTTACTTTTAAGGCTATTGAAGAAAGTGATGATGAATATGAAGAGGAAGAAAGTCAAGATGAGATGATAACCTATTATGCAATGAACTACAAAAAGTTCAAGAACATAATGCAAAGAAGAAAGAAAGAGATGAAGAAGCCATTTAAAGAAGAGTCTATAAAGGGATTCAACTCCAAAAAGAGAAGTGGTGAAGGGTGTTACAAATGTGAAAAGCTGAGTTACTATGCCAACGATTGCAAGACGTTCTCTAAAGCTCCTCATCAGGAAAATAAGAGGGAGAAAGTTCTTGTATGTAATACCTCGCCCATTCCGACTAATTATCCTGGTAAAATTTTTGTTAAATCTCCAAGTTTAATTTTTGATGTTGGGGGGATGATTTTAGCATGAGATGTCAATTGAGTGATTAATAATATTTTGGAGTGTTTTGGAGTCTTCGGATGTCGACGGAATTCAATTGAATTGAAAGAAAAAATGCCGTTGGTTGAAAAATTGAGACGAAACGCGCGTCTCATGTGGTTGGTTAAACGACATCTCGTTCTATCATTGGGTGTCATCCACGGGAAAATTCAGTCGTCCGGGATTATGCTGGGTGAAGGCTCAAATGTGCATTTCAGCCTGGCACACGTGTTTCATGCCCTGACAAATACACCAGCCACACTGTAGCTCTTTCTCTTTAAATCATTCCTCCCCTGCCCTCACGTCATTTCTCACTATGTTCCTTCACTCTCTCATACATCAAACATGTCTTCATTCATCTCTGCTTGCCGCCATTCATTCCTTCTTCAAGTTGAGGTAAGAACATGATTGCCAAATTGTTTATTTCTTTCATTTTTTATATTAAAACATTATTTAGTCTGTTTTGTATCCATGACTGTTAATGGAGTTAGAGCTTCAATTTTAAGCATTTCTGGTTGTTTATAAGCTTGTTTTGGTTGGATTTAGATGAACTAAAGATGGGAAAATATGAATCTAAGTTGAAAATGGTGATTTGGATGATTTTGATTAAATGGGTTTGTTGAATATGAGTTTTTAGGACTGTTTTTGATGGTTTGAAGCTTCTGGAATGGATTTGGGAATGATTTCATAATTATGGACTAGTTGATGAATGATGAGAGTGTTTTGATTCGGTGGATTTGGAGATTTACGGGTTTTGTAGTTAATTGGGCATTTTTGTGTAATTCGTGGATGAAAGGGACTAAAAACATAATTTTCCAGATTCTGGGTATTTTGAGGGCTGGACGTGAAATTTTACATATGGGTCAGATTCGTAAATTTTAGAAAATTCAAACCAGATTTGTAATTTTAAGAAAATTAAGGTTAGATTTGTAATTTTAAAAATGTTGAGGATTAACTTGTAATTTTAAAATAATTAAGGGATTGATTTATTAATTCTTAAAAGTTTGGGGACAAATCCATAATTCTGCTAGGTCGTAGGGACTAAAATGTTATTTACATAAGTCGGGGACTAAATAGTTTTTCATCATCGAACGAGTGTCTGCATCTATATTTTCATACCATGCATTCGGTACTACCACAGTACCAATATTTTATTCTAATATTTGATATGTATGTATCTATTTCAGCTCATTGTTCTTGGCAGCAGGACCAGCCATCTACTAGTGGTGCTTGACTGGATCTTTAGCTTCGGATAGCAGGTGAGTAAAATGAAAGCTTCAGACACATAGGTTGTGTGATAGTGTGTGAAACCACCAAAATAATAATAACACACTCAAGAACACTAGAAATGAAGTAAAGCAGTGAGCAGGGTCGATCCATAGAGACCAGTGGAATTTGTTTAATTGCAGAAACAAAAAAGTAAAATGAGATTGTTGTAAATGTAGTTGAGATCTGAAGCTGAAAGCAAACAGAGATAGAAATTTTTAGCAGAAAATACAACAACATCAATAAAAGTAAGTTGAATTCAACAATGATAAAAGCCTAGCTAAGGTACTTCTCCGTTCAATCAAATCAGTTGATCACAGACAAAAAAATCAGTACAAAGCATTCGAATAGACATAGTTATAGTTAATGGTGACACACTCAATTAATCAATCTCTTCTTACTTGATCGATAGCCACGTGACGCCCTATAGACCATTTTCCTAACCACTAGACAACCCCCAAGACGTCCTACAGGATTTAATCTATGGTAACAATACAAATTAAAGAGACCCCTATCATAACTAGTGAAATAAAAAACGCCGTGATTCATTTAAACCAGATTATTCAATTCCATAACAATGAACAATTTCCAATAGATAAATTCATGTCATTTGTTACCTGTATTAGGACTAATGTGACACACTATCAATTGTAAATAGTGATATATTGTTCATTCAATCGCACAACTGGCCATATCATGCAATGAACATAAACAATAATAAAAGAACTAAGGCTTAGAAATTGAATAAATATTTGAAATACGCTATAAAAATTATAACAAAAGTCTGACAAGATTAATGGATTGAACTTTGAAATAGCTTAACTAGAAAGGTGTTTAGCTACAAATGCTACAGGAAAGAAAACCAAAGTTGAGAGAGAGAGGTGATTGTTCTTGTGTGTGCATGAATGAGAGAATGAGGGATGATAGAGAAAGTTTCAGTTTAAATACAACTCATAATTAGGAAAACTTAGAATCCTTCAAAAATAGCTAAAATAATAATAACAAAGCTAATTTTTTTGATCCAACAACATTAAGTTAGAGGCCTTCAAAACACATTAAGTTACTACAATCGATTCTAGTGCACTTGCTAGAGGCCGATCATTACCCCTAAATTCAATTAGATCTACTCCTTGCTGGGTTTCTTATACGAATAAACATCTAATGTGTGCAGCTGAAAACAACAAAATCACACAAGAAACATCCCAGGAACATTGTATGTAATCATAATTAATTGACCAAGGCCGAATTTGTGTACCTTATTTTACTTTGTCGAATTGTTTTCTCCAAAGCAAAGCTGGTTGAATTTGATTTCTCCTTCCTCCTTTGTTTGTGCCAAATGCAATTGACCTAGGGACCTTCAAAAGACGACTCCCCTCTACTATCACACACACACAATATCATTGATAAGGCTAATGTGTGCTAGCAATTTTTTTTAGAATATCTATTCTAAAACTCACAAATAATTTTCTCTATTTGTTTGTGGCACTCACTAATTTGGCCAAGCCATGAAAGAATAGTAAGGAGCGCACCCTATTTATAGGCATATGAAGAGACCTAAATAGGTGCATAAAAGAATCCAAAATTCCCTCATTGACCTTTCAAAATTCGGCCCTCATCCTATTCAACCAATATGGTGCCGAATTTGCTTTCCTAGTCTCACTAGGTTTGCATTTCTTGTCCCACAAGAATATTCACTTCCTAATTAATTTTTTCACATACAAATTAGGGTTTTATTTTCCTTTTCAAACAAGAATAAAACTCCTAATTAGTCTTGGACTCCTAATTAGTTAGTGTATGTGCCGAATTCATCCTTGTAAAACAAGGAAAGTGACTCCTAAAAATAGGAGAGGTGGTGTGTACCGAATTTCTTCCTCCTAATTAGGATGAGTGTGCCGAATTTTCTCACTCCTAATTAGGTTGGGTTGTGCTGAAATTCTAATGGGTTTGATTAATGTTATTGGGCTTTTAATTATATTATACATTATCATTTAATAAACCACTCATATGAGCCGAATTATGTCACACATAATTAAATACCCATAACCCTAATAACTAGTGATTTATATTAAAAGCCCATTACATTAATGGACTATGTATTAAATCTTATTTAACACATAAATCATAAAACCCTAGATTATTATTGATTAATCAAATTAATCATCTTAATAATTCAAGTACTACAAAGAGAGAATCTTTGTAACAAATCCAGATCTTTATTGTGCGCGATCCTGTAGGTTCATTCAATGTTGGCAATCAGCCTAAAATTAATTTAAAACCCATAAATCATAATTGGTCTCTAGCAAGACATTATGATTACCTAAATTGAAATGAATGTATACTACGAATCAACATAACCTAATAACAACCTTATACAACCCTTTGCTTCTTAATATCAGAATTAGCATAAGGCATGGAATGGGTCACTCTTATTTATGCTAAAACATTTCCTTGATCTATAAGTGATCCTGACTAAGTCAAACAAATGATAGCACTTATCCCTTTGTTTAGGTGTGGCCACACACTACTCAGTTTCACTAATCAAGTGGCTGGTGATATCTTCTATCTCTTCAATAGTGGCAATCCC
>CAODLS010221966.1:0-13342 GCA_948243855.1 Flueggea neowawraea | reverse complement strand
AGTGATCCACTTAGCACTAACCACCTAAAGAACCCATGACAGTCCTTAGTGGCAGTCAACTCCATTTTCTTAAGGATCGATAAGATATATTATTAGCCTAAGTAAATCGAGATCAAGTATCATTTTGTGAGACATTTGGTTACACAAGGACAAGTGAATTTGAGTACAAGTTTCAAAAGGAGAAGTGAACTTGGAAATGTAATTCCATGACATTTTCATAAGATCCGTTAATAAAAGCACATAAGACCCGCATGGAACATGAAATGTATAATCCCTTAAAACATGATCTTTAATAAGATCATTGTGGAAAATACATGAACACAAATGTTAAGAGTTGACATTTGTTATAGCGTTAAGTGTGAAAGCATGTTGGACAGGAAAGTAACCCACTCACATGGGTGTTTATCTTAGTTTTCCTAGTCCATTAAGGGAAGAACTAAGATGAGGCTGAATTTGAACGTAGAGAGAGATCAAGAGCATGTTCATAATCAAGAGACCGTCTTGCATTTTATAGTGGAGAGTTCATTATAAATAGGCAAGAAAAGTCGTATGAAAAGAGACATACGCAATAGAAAAAATTCCTACGCTGATCATGAAATGATCAGATGCTAAAATAGAGTGACTTTTAGCATATTTTGTCTTAAAGTCAGAAGTAATCCTGTTAAAGTATGGATTAAGGTTAGATGCCGAGATACATCGTAACTGAAGCTTCTGTGTGGTGTTGACATTGTTGTATAAACATGCGCTCCTCCAAGGGAGGGAAAGAACACCACAACACATGATCATACTATGTGTGTTATATACACGACCATATGGATGGAAAAGATTGATAAACAATCTCACTTTTCCTAGTGTGAGACCTTGCTGTGAACATTTGGTTCTCGGTATTACATACCCTTAGAACCCTTAACACATTTAAAACATGTAGTTAACTTTGGCTACTTTAGCTTACCATTAATGTTCATGATTGATTCGACCAAGCGTGTCAAGATGGGCAAGTAAACTTGGTTATGTGGATTGTCTAGTGTAAGAGGAAAAGTTTGTTTCTAGACGCATGTGCACGAGTCTCATAAGTTTGCTTAGTCAACTTTCATGTAGTGTGTTACATAATGTGTAAACTTTGAGAAAAGCTTTCGTGAGATCTAGAAGTTCGAAAGCAACAATTGTGTGGTTACGAACTAGGGGAAGACATACATTTCCAGCAGTTTGTGCAGCTGTTGCATACACTTTGGCAGAATGGAGTTAGTCTTCAAGAGATATCTTCTAGCAAGATTGAGATATGGGCTGTTATATAGCCCTAACATGTGTATAGCAATTACGCTCTCATCGTATGCTAGTTGCGGGGTCTATTTGCCTGTATGACACGAGATCTTAATCATGATTGATATTAGTTATATCATGATCCATGGTGAGTTATGGTTTCGTCATGTGCGAGTGGGAGATGTTGGAAAAAGCGGTCCGCCCATGACAGGTGAACCGAACTCGATCAGTTGAGGTATGAACCAAGACCGTGGATCGAGCCCAATTAAGGAGAAGCAAACTCGGTTAGTCAAGATGTGAACCAGGACAATGAACCAAGACCAATTGGTAAGCCCAATTGAGTTGGAAATGAAAATGGGCCCGTAAGGCTCGTTAGGCCCACGAGCCCGATTGAGGCTTATATAAGGAGCCTTTTTCCTTCCATTCTCATAACTTCACTCCACCACCTCTAAAAATTGAGAGAGAGAGATAGAGAGCTCTCCACCTGGAGAGAGCAATGCTCGACCTCTTGACCCGAGTCCTGCACAGATCACGTGTGACATCTAGATTGCGAAACAGTCGGACATTTCCGTTGACATTTCAATCGTGGTTTGCTCACAATAACAACATAAAACCGGTCTTACTCTGCTGCTAGCTTCCATTGGAATCGATGTTAGTAAGTCAAAACTATTTATTATATTATTTATTCGTTAATCGGTATGTGATTCCTTTAGGAACAAGCAAGGAACAAATCAAGAATTTTCAAACATTCATGCGAGAAAGTTGAGATCTTTATTCTAACAAAATTCAAAGTCTAATTCATTTGTTAGCAGCTTCATGGCAACAAAAAACACCATAACCACCATTTTCAACACCAATATTTGGATTCAAAGAATCAATCTTTATTTGGTTTTGCAGCTCATGACCAACAAAGAATCCACCTTTTTCACCTCCATCTCCATTAACACCACTACTACAAACATCAGATCCAGTTCTTGTGAAGTAAAATATCAGATCCACCGCAACCAATCAAAACAATCAAACCCATTTCAATCAAAACAATCCTCCGTTTCAACCAAAAAATTGAAACCCCAATAATCAATTCTTCCCATTGTTGTTGTTGTTGTGTGTAAACAAAGAAAAGAAATTAAAAATCCAAGTAAATGAGAGCTCTAAGACGAAGTCAGACTTCATCTTCATCTTCAAATCCATATTCTCTGTCGTCGTCGTTGTCTTCAAATCCATCTTCTCCGTTGTCTTCGTCTTCTTTTTCGTGGATTCATTTGCATTCGGTTCCCTTCGTTGTTAATTCTTCCTCACCGGCTTATTTTTCCTCTTCAGATCGATCGTCGTCGTCGCTTTCTTACTTAGGCTCAGATCTGATCTCTATTGTTGCTCTGAACCCACTTCAATCACTTATTCTATAGTTTTTTCTTTCACTCTTAGGTTTCGTTATCGTGGATTCATTTGATTTTTGTTTTTCTTGATTGTTGATTTTTGTTGTTTTCTTCTCAGAGAAGAAGAAGAAGAAGAAGAAGAAGAAGAAGAAGAAGAAGAAGAAGAAGAAGAAGAAGAAAAAGAAGAAGATGGTTCAATTTGCTTGGCCTTTGTGAGATACAACGTCGTTTTGTGATCTGGGGTTTTAAAAATCCACGCTGGCATGACTATAGATGACGTGGCTGGCCAATTATTTTACACGCTGGTATTTAAAAATTCATGTCATATGCGTGAAAGATACCTACTTTGGGTTAGTGCTAAACAGTCGCGTTTTCAATGTTTGAGGGGAAACAATAGCGAAAGTTCGAGGGGATTTATACTGAGTCACGAAATTCGGGGGTAAATTGCACGATCAATACAAGTTAGGGGGTTCACATGTATTAGGCCATTGAAGTTTCAACTATGAAACTTTATTGATACTTCTAATTTAATGGGTAAAATTAACTTTCAATTATCCACATTTTATGCATAAAAATTTTTAAAATTATCGTTATGAAGCAAAATTTTCAATCTTTTTTCGAATTTAATTGAAAACAAGAAAATGAAAATTGAACCAAATAAAAATGAGAAGTATAGCTAGCACCAATACAATAAATGAATATGTATAAACCCATGGGTCTTTACCCGTACTTTTTGAATGCATTGTTTTAAATTTTAATGCTTCGTAAAGAAAAGTACTTTTTTTAGATTTAAACTCCTAATTTTAAGTAGGTAATATTTCCAAAACCAACATTTTAACTACTAAACTGACATTTTTTTAGGTTTATTTTTTTCCTTAAGAACTAAACACTAAACATAGTTGATAATATACATAACCAATTATATATTTTTTATATTAGCAATGACATGTCGACGTTAATTGAGATGCTAGCGAGTAGTAGGTAACAATTTGGCAAGCTTCACGATATTTATAGATCTATCTTGAAAAGTGTAGTGTCATGCTCCCACGTCGCCTAGGAGTCGAGGCCAAAGTTCACTTATAAGCACCTTCCTCACTTAAACCACTAAAATGCCTTTTCAAGGACAAAATCGTGAGGGCTCATGAGCCTAGAGCAGACAATTCCTCAGTGGATGGGCCTAGCGCATGATCGTTGAGATACATGGTCCACAACAATTGGCGTCGTCTGTGGGAACTAAATGAAAATCCTTGCTCGTCAACATTCGAGAAGTTCATCAATAACATCTACAACATTCACCATGGTACAAACACCTTCCCACCATGCCGAACATCATGAGGAGGAGATGAGAGGAGGTGCCAAAGTTGGAGTTGGAGCAGGAGCATCGGGAACCATCATCCTTACTATTCTACTTACCAACTGCGAGTCATTGAGAAAGCAGAACGAGGAGAACCAGAGAGCTCTAGGAGAGATGGCGGCTTTGTTTCAACAGTTTCTTCATTAGGTGGTCCTTCCATTCACCTTGTGCGCTTATGCTCGAAGTGGCAAAGTAGCGAAAAGATGTGGCATCCCGTAAAAAACCCATCGCCAACTTCTTCAAGTTCCACAACATCAACTCCTCCACTCCAACAAGAAAACCTAGACGCCCCCAGTGCTCAAGGATTGAGCTGACGTCAGGTGGAAAAACTATCCAGAAGTGATGGAGAGTACCTGCAAAGGAGATCCTAGGGTTTCACTAAGGAAGATTGAAGTAGAGCCCTAGACCTTGATGAATTTCAGAAAGGTGGTGAACATGAGGAAGATCATCGAGCAGGTTCTCAAGCAAAAGAAGTCGGTGCCCTTAAAAGAAGAATAGTAGCGAGCGAGAGCTCCATTTACTAAGGAGGTCATGAGAAAGCCACTCCCTTCGAAGTTCAAGATGTTGCAACCGCCAACTTTCTCAAGATAGGAGGATCAACATGAGTACATCCAAAATAATGAAGCTATCATGCTTCTACATGGATGGAAGGATGCCATAATGTGTCGCGTGTTCTCGATAATGTTGAAGGACCATGCTCGTTCTTGTTTTAATGAGAGACGCCTTTTCAAAGACAAAACCATGATGGTCCATGAGCCTAGAGTGAACAATACCTCAGTGGTTGGGCCTAGCACGCAATCGTCGAGGGACATGGTCGATAACAATTGGTGTCGTCTGTGGGGATTTGAGCAAAAAATTCGTCGAACTAAAGCTGTATTTCGAAGTCTCTTAGCCTCAACTAGGGGGCTATTGTAGTGTCATGATCCTACATCGCCTAGGAATCAAGGCTAAGGATTGCTTATAAGCACCTTCCTCATCAAATCACTAATGCGCCTTTTTAGGGACAAAATCGTGAGGGCTCATGAGCCCAGAGCAAACAATACCTAAATGGATGAGCCTCGATCATCGAGGGACATGATCCACAATAAAAAAAAGTTGAGTTATTATTTTCTCACAGGAGAGAATATGATTCTTTGTAATGTTAAAAAAAAATCAACAAGGGAAGAAGAATGAAAATAACATGTTCTAGACATAAAGACTTGGATTTTATGATATAGGATTTAATGGGTTTAATTCATGTCATGATATTAGTTGATCATATAAATTAAATGAATAATAATAATAATAATAATAATAATAATAATAATAATAATAATAATAATAATAATAATAATAATAATAATAATAATCTTTCATGGTATATACTTTTGGTTACCATATAGTGATTCTCTTGTTAAAAGGAATTTTTTTATTACGAGATTGGAAAGAGAATAAAGTGTAATCCCAATATGGCAAACTAAGATGGGGGCTGAATTGGATTTCTTACTAAAAGTTAAACCTTTGAAAGCATTTTTCAACATTTTGTAAAAAAAATAGTAGTAGCTCAATCCAAAACACAAACACACAAACTGAAAATAAACAGAGTAAGGGATAGAGAAACAAAGTCTTGATGTATAGTAGTTTGGTCTTCCTTGGTCCTCTTTGACCTACGCTCTTGTTTTTCAAGGCTTCAACAAGTAAACCTATGATACCATCAAGTTTGAACACCAAAGCTTGATAACAAATGGATTCCCAAAGTTATAATTATTATCTCACACCAACCCAGTAACTAAAATGCAAATCAAAGCTCAGTTGGTACAAGAAATGAATAGAACAAAAATAAGGAGTAACTTGAAAATTAAAGCAATAAAGCTTGGGCACTCTCTTAATAATGTTCATTACTTTCTCTCTCTTCAGAAAGGACTATTTATAGGCATACTCCCAAAAAAGTCGTTGCAATTTTCAATGTAGCCGTTGAGAGAGAATAACAAAGTGCTGACTTTAATGATGTCAGCTCTTGCTATGTGTTTACTATATGTACTACGTGCGTAGTACATGATTCCATTAGAGTATTACGCGCAGTGCATTCTCTTCCGCATGCATAGTACAGAGTTCAGTAGCCACTGCCTAAATTAATTTGATACCAGGTGGCTACTACGTTCACAACATGTCTTCCGTGTGCGTGTATCAACTATCTTGTGCGCATCACACAACCTTCTACGAGCGTTGACGTTTGTCCAAGATCAGATCTTTGATTCTTCACGTGACTGTCAGAGAATATTCAAATTTAAATTCCCGAGGAGCGTCTCAGATTTGTCTGATAGTCCAACTCATCCATATCTGCGTGTGTAGTACACAATCTTCTAGTGTCACTTACATCTATCAAATAATATTCCTTTTTGAAATTTTGACATTCTCTAAAAAAATTTGTCTTCATCTCAGATCCGATGTCACCCACATCTACGTATGTATATTATTCTACTATATGCGTAACATAGACTAAGAAAGATGTCATCGTTACTCTCCCACGTGCACATATCAGTGTAAAACATGACTCTTCTTTGTCTTGTGAGCCTTCTTTAGTTTGCATAGCAACCCATCTACACGCTTAGAAAATTCTTCCATGTGTGTAGTATGATTCAACCTTCAGATCAGTGAGAGATACATCTCTATTATGTGTAATATACTGAGTACAATGCGCACAACATATATTTGAACCATTTTGTCTTCTGAGTACAACCACGTCTACACGCACAACATAGTGTGCTACGAGCATTGCATCGGTTACACGTATGTTGTATGCTTTTCAACATGCACAATGTCCATTTCTGAAAAACTTAGAATTACTCTGCTTGATTAATGCACACAGATCATGTTGTATTGCGCTTAAATCATCCTTCAATCCGCTTAGAGGGTATATAACATGCATAGCTTAATTGTTTTAATTGTTTTGTCCAAATCATCAAAACTTAGAAGGACTTCTCATGTTAACCAAAATTTGGCTCAACAATTTCTCCTTTTTTTATGATGACAAAACATTGAAAGAGTTTGCATTTCCCTTCAATCAATGCACCTATTTTAAACACTTAGACAAAAATGTGAAAATCTTGATCAAGGTTGTTAAGCCTTGTCCATGTGTTATGTAATCCCAATATGGTTATCCAAGAGGACGGTGAATTGGATATCTTGCTAAGTATAAAAGCTTTTGAAAACTTTTGGTCATATTTTGAAAAACAAACTTTAATAGCTAAATCCAACACAACCACAAAAACTGAAATGAAAATGAGTAAGGGTGAGAGAAAACAAATCCTTGATTTATAGTGGTTCGGTCCTCCTTGACCTACGTCAACTCCTCTAGCCTCAACTAGACAATTTCAATCTATTATCACTTCCTCACTTGCGGGTGAAGACAAACCATTACAACTTCTTGTTTTTCAGGCTTACAAGACAACCTTTACAATCCCTTATTTTTTACTGGCTTCAACAAGTAAACCAATGCCCACTTGTTTTTCTAAGGAACCAAATAAGCAAACATATTCTACTCACAAGCTTTACAACCAAAGCTTGTTTACACAAAGATTAACAGAACATATATGATCTTCTCACACCAACTCTCAAATCAAATATCAATACAAAAGCTAGCTGTGGTGTAAGAACTTAAAAAACACTTCGAGAGAGAAAGTCAAGAATGAAATTTGCAAAGCTTGGACACACTCTCAATGCGTTCTCTTTCTTTTTTTTTTTTTGTCTCTGAAGTACATACCTCTATTTATAGGTAGGTTCCAAAATGTAGTCATTGTGAGACTTGAAAGAGCCATTAAGAAATGTGAAAGATATTCTAATTTTGATGACATCAGCCAATGCAACGTGCATTGTAAACCATGCAACGTGTGTTGTAGATGTCCCTTTGATGTACAACGTGACTTGCTTACTTTCAACGTGTCTTGCATCCAACTTTGATGCTTCGGCCTTAAATGTCGCACAATGTAATGTACCTTGTGTGTATGCAACGTGACTTGTGTCTCTATCCATAATGCTCACCTTGAAATTTTCTTCATACAACGTGACTTGTGTACATTTGCAACGTGCATTGATCATGCCTTAATTTGTGTTGCATATGGCACTTGATTATACAATGTGTGTTGTCGATCTCTGAAGATCTATCCTTTGATTCTTTCACGTGATTGCGTCAAATGTCAGAGAATATTCAAATTTGAATCCCGAGGCGCCGACTTGTCAGAAGCTGACATCACCTTATATAACGTGACTTGTATCCGTGTGCAAAGTGCATTGAGGAAAGATTTCAAAGGTGGCTCTTGTACTCATAACGTGACTTGAAGCATAGTGTAACGTTGATTTCCATTGCTGTCAAGTTGACTTCAAGTCTGAAGCTCATTCTCGTCAAAGTAACTTGTATAGTTTGCAGCGTGACTTGTACACAAGTGCATTTCATGCCGAGAACACCTTATCCACATAACGTGACTTGTACGTTCTTCAACGTGACTTGTAGATAAGTGCAACTCATACTGAGAGCACCTCATTCACATAACGTGACTTGAGATTTATGCAATGCGACTTGTAGTTTTCAGATGCCTACTACCTCCTTAGTTCAACTCGATAACACGACTTGTGTCTTATGTTGCGCGACTTGTACCTCAGCTAGAAAACCCAAATATGATCAACATGACTTGTATCATGTGGAACGTGCATTGATCATGCTGCAATGCGCTTATTATTGGCTGTAAAATGCATTGCTTAACTTTTTCACATGTTTTTCTAAAATCATCAAAACTGAGAGTCAACATTCTCCCCCTTTTTGATGATGACAAAACATGGAAAGAGTTTGCACTACCCCTCAATCAATGCACCTATTTTAAACTTGAACATACTACAAAAAAATGCAAATTTGATCAAGGTTTTTAAGCCTTGTCACAATGGTTAAGCCAAACATACAAGTTTATTTTTAAAAGATCAAGTCATACAAATTTAAGCACACGAGCAATTTTATACAAACTCTTAGCCAATATTTCTCCCCCTTTTTGTCAACATTAAAAAGGCATAGATAACATAGATTAAAACAATATAACATAAGAGACAAAATGGATAAAATATTGAAATTTCATTAATAAAAATCATAGATAACATAGTTTCAAACATTAAAGGCAAAAATAAGTACAAAATGCAAGTGATATGCATGAAAAAATGTGGATCATGAGCCTAGAAATCACGTCAAAGGATTCTTAGGATCTATAATCCACTGATGTTGATAAGTTCGATCGATGTCATCTTCACTTCTCTTCTCATCCTCGGAATCACTCAGAACAACAATGTTGGAAGGATGTGGACCATACTTAATTACCAGTTCTTCCTCCACTATCTCTTCAATCCGAATCCCTATAGATGGAACAAATTCAACTCCAGAAGTGCCTCTATCACTTGATTCTGAAGTATCTCTCTCTGATGAAGTGTCATCTCATCCTCCTTCTCTTGCTTGGTTTTCTACCGAGTCCTTGATTGCAAGCTAACCAATAACTCATTGTTAGCTTGAAGGAGACTAATCATTGTTTCAAATTTTCATATTGTCTCTTCTTGAAAAGCTTCAAAATTTGCCTTCAATTCTTGAAGCTCTCTCCTTAAGCTAACAATCTCATTGGATCTTGCATCCACTATCTCAGTAGGCTGGGAACTTTCCTCAACTTCTAGCTCTTTTCTCCTTATAGGAGTCTTTCTCTTGTCATCCCGACCCCTCCGGATTGTCACTCTATCTTCAGGACTCAACTTCATCACTTCATCCTTGGGATTGACCATCACATCCTCATCTCTCAAGTAGAGATAGAATACAAATCCCCTTTCCACTGTCTCATATAGCCTCATAGTCCTCAAGGAATCGATTCGAATCTTCTTTGATTCTATGACTTGCTTTGATTCGAATCCATTCAACTTGACCTTGAAATGCTTGAAGATTTTCGTCAAGTGATTCCCATAGGGTATGCTATCTTCCATTTGCCTTCCCTTCAAGTAAAGATTGGAAGGTTGAAATTCTCCACCTTCTCAAGAATCCAATCAATTACACCCCAAACGAAATTTATTGTCTCCCCTTCATCAAAAGATACATGGAAATTTTATCTTGCACAGTAAATGGTGATTGTGTGTGAGACTTAGGTTGCAACACCTTGTTGAAGGCAGTGTGGACCATCTTCCATCTCATCCCGAAGTCGTTTTGATCCAAGTTTTTAACTACTTAATCAATTTGAACCACATCATGGTTCTCAAACATGAACTTTCAAGTTTCTTCGGTGTTCACCACAATGGTGTTCCCTTCCATGTCCACATATTCCTTCAAACCTTTCTCTCGTATAACTCTCATTCCAACGAGAGGCAAGTTGAATAGCCTATTGATGAGCTTCTCATCAATAACAAACTCTACTCCATTCACATGGATTTTCACCCCAATGGAATGATACCAAATAATATCGTCCTCATCATCATTCACCCACTTTTGAGCATTTGCAAAAACTCTCTAATTAAGTTCGGATAAAAATCAGAAGCTTCTATACAAAAGTCCCTCAATACAAATCTAACAAAGTCATGTTCAATGTCTTCTCCTCCTTCCTCAGTGATCTAAAGTGAAATACTTTAAAATCTGAGAAACCAACCTCTTTAAGATGTTCAAACAACCTTGAAACCCTCTCATCCACGAATCAACCACTGCAATTTAGTCGATTCTTCCTCCATTCTTTCTTTGTTGGACTGTTTTTATGGAGAGGTGACATGAACCCCCGATTTGGTGTAGGTGTGCTTCTCCCTTGGGCGTTTAACACCCTTTGATCCGTCGCTCTTCTCCATTTTCTTTGAAACTTCCGTTGATTTCTTCTTGGAAGCCTCAGATTATTTCTTTGGAGCCATAGAATGTGAGTGAGAGAGGGTGCAGTATGCATTAGGGTTTTGGATTTTGTGAGAAATCTGTGATTTTGGTAGGTTTGTTAGTGGTAGGAATTGTTTTTGAGTGAAGAAAATGGTTTGGTTAAGTGTTTCAAGCTTGGAATTTGAGAGAGAATGAGAGAGGGTTAGGAATTTTGATTTGGAATTTGAAAGATAAAGTGAGAGGGAAATCGCAAATGACAGTTATAAGTTTGGAGAAAACGGCTTAACACGACTTGTATAACATACAACGTACGTTATATTAAGTATGTGAGGACTAACCCTACTTGTCGGGAAAGAGTGTCTCAACTCAACGTTTATAGCACAAAGACACGAAAGATATAACATACCTTATAGAAGATAGAACGTACGTTATGACCAAAACCAAAACGATCAACGTATCTTACACTTCCCTTAATGCCCGTAGTACCAAGTCCTCTCAATCCAGTAGCTCTGCTTCTTTTACAATGCACATTACACCATACACAACACGCACAATATCAATTCCTTTAAAACCAGTAGCTTTGCCTCTTTCACAACACACATTGCACCATATATAACGCGCATAGAGCTCTCATACCTGAAACTCCAACATTTTCCCTGAAATCGATAACGTGTGTTGCACCCTTTGCAATCCACATTACATAAACCCAGGAAACTTCCTTTGCTCAACTTTGATGATCAACGTGCTTTGCATAAGCTTCAATGTACTTTACATCAACCCAGATATAAACCTTTAGACATCTTTGATGATCAACGTATCTTGCACCATGTACAACGAACCTTACATTTTAACCTTAAAGTTTCAGTGGCACCATCTCAAATACAACGTGCACATCACCGTGTGCAAGTCACGTTACATCATATCGGATTCCAACACTTAGCAAAATTGACCCTTTAATCCTCGTGATTTCATTTGGCATCTAGATCACTTTGATATATATGTATGCATGAATGCAAATGAACAAAAAATATGTACATATATCAATCAAAATTCATTCAAATCACACATTCCAATACGTTTACGAATAAAAACAAAAGTCTTTTGATTAAGGGGGTTTGTCAAAATATCAGCAAGTTGATCAGTTGTAGAAACAAATTCAAGTTCAATATCTCCATTGAGTACATGATCACGAATAAAATGATGTTTGATATCAATATGCTTTGTTCTAGAGTGCTGAATTGGATTTTTGGAAATACTAATGGCACTAGTGTTATCGCACTTAATTGGAATCTTTGAAAACATAATTCCAAAGTACAAAAGTTATTGCTTGATCCATAAAATTTGAGCTACATAGCTGCTACATATTCAGATTCAGCAGTGGATAGTGCAACACAATTTTGTTTCTTTGAGAACCTAGACATTAGTAAATTACCCAAGAATTGGCAAGTACCTGAAGTGCTATTCCTATCTAATTGGTTTCGAGCATGATCAGCATCACTAAAACCAACTGAATCAAAGCAATCATTTTTAGGATGGTATTAATCAAATATCTAAAAATTCTTTTGACAACACTCAAATGAGATTCCTTTGGACAAGATTAAAAACGTGCACATAGACAAACATTGAACATAATATCAGGTATACTTGTTGTAAGGTAAAGGAAAGATCCAATCATTCCTCTATAAAGCTTTTCCTCTACTCTTTTTCCTTTCTCATCTTTGGTTAACTTTGTTATTGTGCTAATTGGAGTTGGGGCAGATTTTGCATTCTACATCCTAAACTTTTTAAGCATATCTCCAATGTATTTGCTTTAGTTGATGAAGATGTCATCTATTGTTTGTTTGATTTGCAGTTCGAGAAAGTGACTAAGCTCTCCCATCATGCTCATTTCAAATTCTTTTTGCATCAACTCAGAAAACTCATTGCACAAAGATGGGTTAGTAGCACCAAATGATATATCATCCACATAAATTTGTACTAACAATAAATCATCATTTTTGTGTTTAATAAACAAAGTATTATCTACTTTACCTCTTGAGAAACTATTATCCAATAAGAATTGGCGTAACCCTTCATACCATGTTCTAGGAGCTTGCTTAAACCATATAAAGCCTTTCTTAGCTTGCAGATATGGTGAGGATCTTCAAATCCAGGAGGTTCTTCCACATACACTTCTTCCTTGATTTAGCCATTTAAGAAAGCACTTTTCACATCCATTTGGAGCAACTTGAAGTCTTTGTAGCAAGCATAAGCACATAGAATTCTTATAGCCTCCAATCTTGCTACCAGTGCAAAGGATTCTTCAAAGTCAATTCCTTCTTCTTGAAGATACCCTTGAGCTACAATTCTGGATTTGTTTGTGACAAATTCTCCTTCTTCATTCTATTTGTTCCTAAACACCCATTTGGTTCCAATCACCATGACTCCATCCGGTCTTGGGACAAGTTCCCAAACTTGTTTCCTTTCAAATTGATTTAGCTCCGCTTGCATAGATTAAATCCAATATTC
>CAODLS010221903.1:0-12207 GCA_948243855.1 Flueggea neowawraea | reverse complement strand
CCAATGAAATATTATACTAATTAAAGGCCCAAGTTTAAGCAAAAGTAGATTGAACAACTGTTACCCTCTTTGCAAGTTTTGATGCCTTCCCTTCAGCAGGCTTCTGTCTTCATATGAAGTTTTCATCTTGTTAGATTTTTCAGCAACCAAGTGGATGAACATATATATTTCCAAGTACTAACTAAATGTGAAAAAAATATCAAATTAGTGATTAATTTATATTTTATGCTAATGAACATAAGTACATGCTAATTTATAATGCATTCCATTAGACAAACAACTTAACTCATATACGATTATATCGTCGAATTGAAAGCAATTAAGAACTTTTCAAAAATTTGGTGAAACTTTTAGAATTATAACATTACAAATAATTAATTTATTATATTAATGAATGTTAAGAGCGTGAAAATTTAAAAGGGAAATTAAAAAAAAAATTGCAACGAATTGTCGCAATTTTAGCGACCAATTCATGGCAAAACACTTTTCCACTTAAATCCATTTTTCCAAACAAACAATTAAGTAAATTATATATATATATATATATATATATATATATATATATATATATATATATATATATATTACATTGGTTCAATGTTTTAGCACATTCTACATGTAAAAATCTCAAATTAGTGAATTTTAATATTTTTTCTATTATTTTTCAAATTAATATTCAAGTAATATTAATTTTACAACTATGCATATTATCCTTTGTTTTTTCGGTTAGGTCATGTTGAATGATACACACATAATGAAAGTAAAACATAAGCTAATTAGTCAAATTTACCAATGGTTATTTTTCATTTTGGAAATAACAATGTTGTCTAAATTGTATATAACTATTGTTGGATATTATCTTATCTTATCTTATCTTTTTTTTTTTTAACAATGGAGATATTTAATGAAGTCAATAAATCATGTCACCCGAAAATTTGGACCTCAAGTCATGTTGGAAGCAATCTAAAAAATTATCATAAGTTTTCGACAAAAAAAATTACTTGGTAACTATTTTGTAACAAAAGGTCATTGTGTCGCAGCATTTTTGCAATTTCCATATAATTTTTGCCGCAAACATTTGCGACGAAATGGCCTTTGGTTGCCATAAATTGAGACGAAATGGCATTCAGTTGTGAAAAATTGTGACGAGATGGCATTTCGTAGCAACTTTTGCGACGAAACGTCATCTTAGTCACAACATGTTGCGACAAAATGTCATTTCGTCGCAAATGTTTTGCAACGAAATTGGTCGCAAAATAGTCAACTAGCTTTTTGTAACCAATTCGTCGCAAATTGCGAAAAAAAATCGTCGCAAAATTTTTGTCACAAATTAGGATTTTCTTGTAGTGCTTGTTCAATGCTCTTATTTGAATTTTGTCATTAGGTAATGATTAATTCAACCTTAAGGATCCTCACAATGAAATTTTAATGTGACTTCATTAGACCGTAACTTGTTCTAAGAATGAACAACTTGAGCATGCAAGGAAAACTTGACTGTGGGAGTTCAAGCAATTGGCATGTGTGAATTAGCCTTGTACAAGAGCCAAACCTTTTCTTGCATTAGATTCCGTTATGATCTTATTGAAATTTGTCTTCAATTTGTGCTCTAACAATAATGGAAATTGTTAGACTATTTTTGAGTGGGTCTACTTTGGCACGAAAGGCAGTTTCTTAGTTAAGGTAAAGAACCTGACAATTGGAAAACCTAGTTTTTGTTCTTGCTGTTTGACGTAGTCATGAGTGATTATGTGAAGTTAATGCACCCAACTTAACCATATTGACAAAATTGAGTACATCGATTAGCTCAAGTAGGAGTATTAGGCAATTGTATAAGTTCAAGTTGTCAAATTGTGAGCATTGCAAAGAGGGAATACTAGAGATGAAACCATTTCAAAAGGCACTTTAAGCTAAATACCCATTGCAATTAATCCATTTTTTATTTTTTGACGTCAAAAAGAATGATAGGGTAAGGCTAAGGCTTACAATTTCATCGCTCTTGTATGTATGCCTGTTAAAGGTACGATCATACATATTTGATTTCTCATAAGCAAGAATGGTTAAGTTAGTTCTTACTTCTTACAAGTCAAGATGAGAATCAAACAAAGCTTTATGGATCGGCTAAGGTCGTGAACATCTGTAAGATGAGTCCAAAGCTTTATGTGATGAAAGGGAAGTGAACATAAATTGTTAGTTCATACTCTGCAAATAATACGCATAGCGAAGAGGAGAAATGAAACTTTCCTATCTATGGTGAGAACTACGATGGCAAAAGCCACAACGTTCAAAATCCATATGCCCTCTAAATACGTTACTTGTATATCTCATGGTTTGTGGATTGGTCGAGCGTATGACCTAAACCACTTGAAAATAAGAGATGTATTGCCAATATTGACGATACCTTGATTGAAAACATCAAAAGGTGTACAGTGTTAGATACCCTGTTATTTCATAATGATACATTTGTCGTGGGATAATAAGAAATTGGTGCAATAATGAGTTATAAGAAATCACATTCCTATTTTCTAGTGGGAGTAAGGAACTTGATCCTAGTAAGAGTTCCTATATGGAGCTTGAACCCAGTGGAAGCATTTTGAAAATGCATAGATCTAAAAAGGATAAAGTCTCAAGATGATATTTTTCAATAAATGAATCGATTGTGATCCTTTTAGTGACTCCACAAGTCAATGACGAACCTGCGAGTACGTTAGAGGTTCACTCATCCCAGTGAAAATTTATGGATTAAAGCAATGGAAGTGCAAATGAAATTTGAGAGATCTAACCATGATTGAGTACTAGTTGATCTACCCAAAGGGCGAGCACCTATTGGAGATAAGTGGACACATGAGCGATAGATCGAGTAAAATATCAATAATCGTGAAAGGGGATTAGTCAACAAGATTGGAAAAGTCCGACTTGTTGAAAAATTTACCTTCATCATTTAGACTTTGGCTAATCTATAGCTCGACCCACATCAATGGATGTAGAGACTTCTTTTCTCAATAGAAAATTTAGAGAAGAAACCTACATGGTTTGGACTTTGGCATATTGTTAGTCTATACCTCGACCTACATCAATGGATGTAAAGACTCATTTTCTCAATAGAGAATTTCGAGAATAAACATATATGGTTTAACCTATTGGTTTTATCATTTAAGGTATGATCTTAGACAATCTTTGAGAGAATGGTATACTCATATATGTTGTGATAATACCAAGGTGAATCTTGTCATTCTGACCTTGTGTGGATATCATACTTGTAGTTAGAACTGGTCTAGTGTACTTCAATGACTCCAAAGATTGGTCGAGATCCAATTTTGAGATTGCTAATATGGGTGACCTTGGAGTCAAACTCCAAGAGATCGTTCGAGTGGATTTTTGTACCTCTTCAAGTGAGATGGTTCAACAAAGTATTTGAACTCTTCAAGATACAGAAATGCATAACCCATAGATACCTTGTGACTAAGAGCAAGCCTTTTAACAAGTGTATGTGTTCACTAGCTATGTAAAAGAAAGAACGTGTAAGGAAAGTTCTTCATACGAATGTCATATGAATATGTTTTGTAATAAAGAGTATATGTGTTGATTACAAGACCATTTCTTGTAGTAAATGCCTAGGCTTGTATAATGCCTAAAGTTTTCTATGCAGTCAAGTTAGCTAGCAAATATTGATCCAACACATAAGGAAGATGTTGGAAAGCAGTGAGCAAGATACTTAAATACTTTATAGACACTGTAAAACACTATGTTATTGTAAGGGCTTACAATGTCTCAGTTGCTAGTTGGACAAGTGATGCCTATGAAAGGGACACCCATGTATGGTTATATGTCCTTAGTTGGCAAACCTGTTATTCCATATTATTGTGAGGAGCACATATAAGTGTGTGGCAAGAGAAGTTGATGTCATAGCTTCATTAGTTACAGTGCATTAAGAAGGTTGGCTACAAAGTGGAGAGATCCACTTAGCACTAACCTCCTAAAAAACTAACGACAATCTCTAGTGACAGTCGACCCCGATTGCTTAAGGATCAAGAAGATCTATTATAAGTCTAAGTAAATAGAGATTAATTATCATTTTGTAAAGGGCTTGTTTTCACAAGGAAAAGTGAATTTGAGTACAAGTTTCACAAGAAAAAGTGAACTTTGAATGTAAGTCAATGCAAGACGTGATTGTAGATTCATTGGTAAAAGCATATAAGGAATAAGTTCTTTAAGACCTACATGGCATATGCAATGTGTAATCCCTTAAAACATGATCTTTAATAAGATCATTATGGCTAATACACGAGCGTAAATGTTGAGAGTTGAAATTTGGAGGAGTGTTGAGTGTGAAAGCATGTTGGACTGAGAAGTGACCCACTCACACGGGTGTTTACCTTAGTTTTCCCAGTTCGTTGGAGGAAGAACTAAGATGAGACTGGTTTTAAAGATAGAAAGAGATCTAGATCACTTCATAATCAAGAGGTCGTCTAACGTTTTATAGTGGTGAGCCCATTGTAAATAGGCAAGGAAAGTCGTATGAAAAAACATACGCCATATAGTGATTTTTAGCATATTCTGTCTTAAAACTAGAAGTAATCCTGTTAAGATATGGATTAAGGTTATATGTCGAGATGCATCGTAACGGAAGCTTCTGTGTGGTGTTGAGAATGTTGTATAAACATACGCTCCTCCAAGGGAAGGAAAGAATACCACAACACATGATCATACCATATGTGTTATATATGTGACTGTAGGGATGGAAAAGATTGATAAACGATCTCACTTTTTCGAGTGTGAGACCCTGCCTTGACATGTGGGTCCCGATACTACCTATCCTTAAAACTCTTAACACATTCAAAATGTGTAGTTAAGTTTGGATACTCTAGCTTGCCGTTAATGGTCATGATTGATTCAACTAAACATGTTGAGCTGAGCAAGTAAACTTGGCTATGTGGATTGTATAACGTAAGAGGATAAGTTCATTTCTATACGCATTCACACTAGTCTCAAAAGTTTACTAAGTCGGCTCTCATGTATTATGTCACATAGGGTTGGGCATACGGCAAGGCCAAGTTAGGCTTGGTCGACCAGGCTGAGTGTTTGGCATAAACCCGCCTAGTCAAAAAGGGCAGGGCGGGCTAAAGTACACACGCACGCCCACACACACACACACACACACACACATATATATATATATATATTATGGGTCGGGTCAGGCCTATTTTTTACAAACTTAGCCCCTACCCGAAATTTACATCGGGCCATTTTTTTTAGCTCGACCCTGCCCTGCAAGCTTAAAACCCAAATTTGAACCTTGATATTAAGAGGGTTGGGGTCAGGCCAGCCTACAAGCCGTCTTGAAATGCCCAACCCTAATGTCACATGATGTGTGAATTATGAGTAAAACTTTTGCGAGATCGAGGAGTTTGAAAGCAATGATTGTCTGGTTACGAACTAGGTCGCATACGTTCCAACAAATTGTGCTATTGTTGCATACACTTCGGTAGAATGGTGTCATTCTACAAAAGATGCCTTTTGGCAGGATTGAGTAATGAGTTGTTATATATCCCTTACATGTGTATAGCAATTATGCTCTTAACGTATGTTGGTTGTGCGGTTTATTTACCTGTATGATGAGAGGATTGAGCATGGCTATGTGAATGCTAACCACGTTACATTAAACCAAATAATAACAAAACACCAAAAAATGTTTTCAATTTTTTTGGGTTCTACTCATTATGTACATGTTTTTGTAATCATTCGTAACACTAAGAACAGTTTGTTCTCGTTTTGTCCTTGTTTCTGTAGTGGTCAAAGTGCTTAGTTTATACTCAATTTTTGTATGTATTTGCTCGTTGTACTCATTTTGTTCTCGTTTCGTTCTCGTCTGTACTCAGTTTATTGTCGTTTTGTTCTCATTTTCATATCTGCAACACTGAGAACAGTTTGTTCTCGTTTTATACGCATTTTTGTAGTGGTCAAAGTGTTCAATTTGTACTCAATTTTTGTATGTGATTTGCTTGTTGTCCTCATTTTGTTCTCGTTTGTACTCATTTTATTGTCGTTTTGTTCTCATTTTCATATTTGCGACATTGAGAACAATTTGTTCTCGTTTTGTACTCATTTTTGTATATGAAATACTGAGAACAATTTGTTTTCTTTTTGTACTCATTTTTGTAATGGTCAAAGTGTTTAGTTTATACTCAATTTTTGTATATGATTTGCTCATTGTACTCGTTATGTTCTCATCTATACTCGGTTTATTGGCGTTTTGTTCTCATTTTCGTATCTGCAACACTGAGAACATTTTATTTTCGTTTTATACTCATTTTCATATCTGGAATACTACTCATTTTTCCGTATGGTCACATTTCCTGACGAGTGGTCAACATTCTAACGCAATGTCAAAATGTGGTTAAAAGGTCAAATTTTTAGTATTTATGATATTGCATTAAAAGATATTTCATTTTTGTATACATTTTGGATGTTTTTACATTTTAAAAATTTATTTTTTAGAATATTTGTGTATTTTTTCTTAAAAGTTTGCATCGTAGGGCGATTTTAGCTGCTCCAAAGTGATCGCCCTAGTGTACAGACCTTCCACAGCGGTCAATAAAACCGCCTCTATCTATGTAGAGATGGTCTCTATTGGGGCGGTTGCTAGAACCGGGCTAGACTTACTAGCAACCGCCTCTATAGACCAAAATAACCTCCCTGTAAGCCTAGTCCGGTGCTAGAAACCGCCCTTATAGACCAAAATGACCGCCCACGTAAGCCTATTTTTCTGTAGTGTGCAACAAGCAATGCAGGGAATGGGAAGACGCAAAGCACGGTGCTTGTCACTTCAACTTCCCTGGATTTGCATGCTTCTGCTACTTCGGTTGCTAGTTTTCTTCAACTATAATAATAAGCTAGCTCTTCTACATAATATATAGCACAATGCAATAATAATAATAATAATAATATTTAACACCTTGTAGAATAAGAAAAGAGCTAGGCTACTTCACAACTTGTACCTATAAATCTTGGAATAATGTAATATTAATGCTTGCCCTTGAGTTGTGATGTGTACTCTGTTATGTATGGTATCAATGTTGTTACATGCCTAGCTTCAAGATTATATATACATTTTTAGCTTGAGTATTTTGAAGAAATTCTATTACTAACACAATTCCAAGTATAAAAAAGTATTGAAGTGAAGCATATATAACCGGCAAAGGGTAAAAAAAGTTAGTACATGAAAGGAGGTTTAGTGTATTCCTCTAAACTGCTCAAATCTTGAAAATATTAGATTTTCATACAAATAGACTTGCAATTAATAATATTGAAGTTAAAACGTCAAGGTTGAGTAACTCAATTGATAAGCATACACACATAAAACTATAAGGTCTTAAGTTTAAAGCATCCTATGGGTGAGATTTCTAAAGATATGGAGATGGATCTCTCCTTTTATGAAGCCTACGATCTACCAAAAAACAAATTAGAATTAAAATTTTTATAAAATATCGTATTAAATCATTTTTTTGCAAAAATAAAACAAAAAAAAAGAATATATGATTTTTGTCGAACGTAAAAATATATCAAATATAAAAATATCATATTTTGAAAAAAAATATTTTTTGGTATTTTTTTAAATTTTAACTATACCATGTAATTCCTCCTATACGTGTTGGGTTTAGCTTGATAATCTCATTTAATTCTGATTTTGATTACGAGCCCAAAATTGTAATTTATGAATGCGTGCGACCCACTTTCAATATTTGGACAGAAATTTTAAAATTATGTGTGCTATGTTACTAATTTTATAAATTATATTTTTACGGTCCCAATGTGGAATTGTTTAAAATCTTTTTTCAGACTTGTTTAAAACTTATTTTTGTATTATTTATATGTTGTTTAAATGTTGTTTCTTATTTTAAAACTTGAATATTGTTTATATATTGTTGATATATGTTGTTTTTCTGTACGACCCAAGTTTGGAGCTGTTTAAAACTTGTTTATATATTATTTATATATTGTTGATATCTTGTTTATACGTTGCTTATATATTAAAGCAACATATATACAAGATATTAATAATATATAAACAATATATAAATAAGATATCAATAATATTAACAACAATCAAACAATATATACATAAATAAAAAATAATATATAAATAACACAACCTACCTGTAAATTTAAAAAGTAATGGGTATATGGATACAATATTCAAAATGTATATGTTCGAATTAAATATTATAAACTTTTGGACGAGTATAACGTAATTGTCACTACTATTATCCGATTCAAACGACCTCACTATTTGACGGCCCAAAGTTCGATATGCACAAGTCCAATTGTGCTGGGGCCCAACATACTGCAAAACGCCATCGTTTTGACGTGGGTCACCAATGCGCTAATAAACCCTAGGTAAGCCGTGAAGACCTTTGCCCCCTCCCATTACTCTCATCTCACCTCGTCATTGCCTCCTCTCCAGCCTCCTCGCTCTGTTCCTTGTCTAATCAGATTCAATGGTACTCTTTCCTCTCTCACTCTGCTCCATTCTTTCAAAAGTTTCAATCTTGACAATCTTCTTTCGGTAAAAACAACAATTCGGTAATGGGTACTGTTAATTTTCTACATTTTCTTAAATCTCACTACGGTAGTCCCATGGTCAAAGTTTCAATTTATTTTTATTCTGGAGACATCAAATGTTTTTCGTGTTCTAACGAGTTTCAATTTTTTCTTTAGTGTAATTTTCTTGATTAACGTCAAAAACTAATGAATAGCTTTCTACTTTTTATTTTTTGTTTTAAAATTTCAAACTTTTAAATGTTTTTTCGATTAAAATCAAGAAATCACCAATGGGTACTGACAGTTTTCTTTTTTTTTTGCCAAATTTTTATTTTGTTTTCGTAGGCACCAAAGAAGGACAAGGCACCACCACCATCATCAAAGCCAGCAAAGTCAGGAGGAGGGAAGCAGAAGAAGAAGAAGTGGAGTAAGGGGAAACAAAAGGAGAAGGTGAACAACATGGTTCTCTTTGACCAAGCCACTTATGACAAGCTTCTCTCTGAAGCTCCCAAGTATAAGCTCATCACTCCCTCTGTCCTTTCTGACCGTATGAGGGTAAGGATGTAATTCTGTTTTGGATTCTTTCATTCTAAGATCTGTGGTTTTTGATGTTTTATGGATTTCCCACTTGGTGGTTTCGGTAGTTTGTTGGAGATGGGTTGTAGATCAAGTTGTGTTGTTTTGTGTGTTGGGTTTTGTTACTTGATTGAGTGTTTTTCTTTGGTTTGTGTGGTTGGTAGTTGTGACTTATGAAGCTTGTATAGATTGGGGTTGTGCTTGTTAGAATGATTTTTTTTTTCCTGTGGCTATCAAGATAGTTCGGGGTTTTAGCTGTATTAGAATGCTTAAATGCCTTGCCTGTATGTTCATTCTTGTGTTGCAATTCTTGTTTCAATCTTTAATTGTTCAGAAAGGTTTCTTAGTAATGATATTTGCATTGTATATATTGTTTTGCATCGATTTAATTTTCTACTATTGCCATCTTTCTGTTTAGCATATTGTACAAATATACCGAGCTTGCTCTTTTATTGTATATTCTTTGCTTGACTGCACTTTGATTTCACTATGTATTCAAGCCCAGAGGGTCATGTTTTTTGAGTAAGTAGTTGTAAGGCATCCTCCTTTAATCCATGGAAAATAAAAAAACTTGTGTGATAGAAATGGCTGAAGAGATGCTTTTTAACTACCTTGGAAGCACGTTTCAATGTCATTACAGGCAAACATGTAGTTTGGAATATTATTGTATTCTTCATTGCGGTCGGGCAAATTGCCGCAATTTCTTTCATTATTATCTGCTTTCGAACAGAGATTAGTTTCTTCGTACTGTGTAATTTAGATGTAACTTTTGTGTATTCTCTGTGTCTCTGACCTTCTATCTCCTGAAAGCACAGATGTACAATGTCATATATCCAATTTTATTGCTGTCTCATTTAATTTGTTTGAATTGAAATTGTACTGTACAGATTAGTGGATCACTTGCAAGGAAGGCAATCAAAGAGCTGATGGCCAGGGGTTCAATTAGGATGGTCTCTACCCATTCAAGCCAGCAGATCTACACTAGGGCAACAAACACCTAGATGTTCTGTTAAGTTTAGTCTCATTATTTTATGTAGTATTTTGCTGAGTTTGACTCTACTACCTTTCATACTATTTCATCATGTTAATGGATGTTCTGTATGTTTATTATCTCCTTGTGTTTCATGAGATGATGGTAATGGTTTAGGCCTTTGCATGGTTTGCTTTCCATTACATTGCCTGTTATTTTGTGTCCGTTAATGTCTTTTGGTTGAAAGCCTTAGATGCTAGGCATGCCAGCTTTTCAGGTTCTTTTTGGTAGTCATACTTTACTATCAAGAGGTTGGCTTTATCGGTTAGCATGTTGGCATTGTATGAATTACTTCGGATTTAAATTTTAGAAATGGTACTTTTGACAGGAGAAATCGTTGATGCTCTAATTGAGGTGTTGACCTGGTAAGTTTTCTTTAAGAACACGTAAAAGCGAACAACATTGCCACATTATTATTAAGTCATAAGTCTCTTAAAATGTCTTGTTGAAGAAACAAATGGAGAAGACGGCAATTAGACGTCAAATTTTGTGTGTTGCAACTGGCGAGCAACGGAAGACTATTCCTCTTGCTTCTCTATTAGTTGGTCGGATGTGAAAACAAAGTTAAAAAGCGAACACGTGGAGAAGAACGTTAAAGGAGAAAGACATGTTCTTCTCTTAATCAATTAAGGAGGGCATCTATAGTGCGGGTTTAATGGAATGAGCATTATTCTTTGATACATTTCATTCTGGTTACAATATATATATTTTTTTGGTTTGTTATGTGTTTTCTCTTTTCTTTATTCTTTCTTTATTTTTATGTTTGGAACTATTTTGGAGAGGCTCGAGAGGAAAATTAGTATATTTTTATGTTTTTGTTTTTTATGTAATTTTTTAAGTTGTGTAATTTATTTTTCAATGCAAATTTCGCATTAATTTATATAATTTGCTATTATGCATAATTTATTTTTATTTGGTTAATCAAAATTTCTTCTCATTGATAACTATATTATTTTAATTAAAATATTTATCTAATCTACCATTTTATTTTTTTAAAATTATTATTTTTAAAAATTCAATTAAATAATTTTAATTGTGCACCTTACATGCCATTGCGCACGCAAGAAAAGGAATGATGGAAACAAGGATTGCTCTTGGGAGTGTTAAAAATGGGTGTTGCTTACATAACTTCTGTCCATTTAATATATTTTCATTTCCAGGATGGCTTCCAATAGACACAGTTAAATCCTTTTGCAATGACAAATTATCCTCTTTCATTTCAGCAGTTGTTTGTTGTGTCGTCTTCTTGCAGTCAAATTGTTCCTCATCAGCTCCTTTATACACTTTTTCTTCACAACATTCACCATCAGATATGTAGAGTGAATCTTTCTGAATACCAAGTTTCCTCTCCAAATCTCTCAATCATTGTGAAATGAACAACTTTTCATTGTTAAATTCTGGCAATGGAGACTTAAAAGCAATGTCATCACTATTTGAAACCACCCCAAACATTAGGGTCCCAGATGAGTTTTTCCTATAAAGATCACAGCTTTCTTTTGGTGTGATGTCTGCTACTGATTCTTCTGAATTCACTATCCTCAAGAATTCGAGCTCGGCTTCCAAGACTTTTATCTCCTTCTCCTTTTCAGCCAGGAGATCATTAGCTTTCTCTAATGGCTCCACATCATACTCTGCTTGTTCTTCCATCATTCTCAAGTATTGCAGGGCTTCCATATGAAGTGCGGCCTTTTCTTCTTGCAATCTTGTGATCATGGCCATCGCTTAATTTGCAGCAACTGCAGAAGCACTTCGTTCTTCCTCTAATTCTACATATAATGCACTTATCTTTATTTTGTAATGCTCGACTTGTCGCTTCAAATGATCAATGGTGCTTTCACCGTCCATCTCACCCACAGTACTCTCATCAAGAGGCAATGCACCATAAAGACTCAACATTGTTCATGACCAATGCATTCTGAACTTCATTGCTAATGCAATCATCAATTGCTTCTGATTCAAATTCTTGACTTAGCAGTTTAGAATGAGACTGGACTCTTGAGCAAAAGTATCATCCGAAGGTAATACCTTTAGTTCTTCACCGATTCTATCACATACCTTTAAAT
>CAODLS010221885.1:0-15991 GCA_948243855.1 Flueggea neowawraea | reverse complement strand
GTTTGTCTCATTTCACCTGTCCTCTCATGACCATTTCAGATTTCTTCAATTTTTTCATGGCATAAATATTGCCAGATTTCTTCTCCCGGCATAACCGAACCTATAACAATACAGTTTGAGAAATTAAGAGGACATGATAAGTATCTAATCAATGCATTAAAAGTGAGTATCCAACAGACCTCACCAAAGGCTCCCCTCCCAATGATGGTCAAAAGCTCAAAATCATCAACACATATCTTGTGCCTTTTGAGTCGCATAAACTCTGTCTCTTTTCTTTCCAAGTCTTTGATCAGATTGATCTGCTCATCCTTGGGCACATCTGAAGAAGCCAATCTTCTTTCTAGTACCCATCGTCTGCAGGATAACAAGTTATGGCTACGAGGATCGGAAAAAAAATTTACTTAAATGTCAAAAAATGCACTCCTGTCCAGGTGAAGAAAAATTGTCGTCTAACGAACTCACTATGAAAGAAGTCAATTCGCGCTATAAAGAATACATAACAAAAATCTGTCTTAGTCAGAAGATCTATATCATGTTCAAACGAAAATGTGATTTAATGATATCAAATTTTTGTTAAACATCTCGTCCACAGGACATCCAATGATTATATGAAGCTCTAGGGAGAAATGAGAAATTGCAAGAAACACCCAACTGAGTTCATCTTTGTCAGATGCAACAAAATATATGATAACTTTCAATGTTAGCGCCGCCAAGTAATTTAAGTACTACAGCATGGATAATTGCATAATAGAAGAAACTTGAGATTGTACAAACTAAAGAACCGAGACCGACATCGACAACTAAAAGTACTCGACCTGCTTCATTGTATTGGTCAAATATAAGCGAACAAAATCACATAAAAGACATTATAAAAAAAAAAAAAAGATAAGTCACTTTATAAGAAACCAATATAAGGATGGCCGCCACCTCATTGAAGTAACTTGGATCCAATTACATATCAATACAAATATCAACTCAACGCAAAACAAAAGCTCGAATGTTCCTCAATTTGCAGAGAGCACTTTAAAAATGTCACCTCTTGGTTACTACCAGTTGGATAGCTAGTAAAGTACACCAAACTTCTTTGAGCATTTTATTATAGATTCTGAATTTTTTTTTTTGACCAATTAGTTTCTGAAATATTATCAATCATTGATATTCTATTTTAAGTAACTGTAAGTGGAAGCAATTCCTAATCAAAGTTGAGGCACAGATCTATTAAACCTAAGCAAAAACAACTAACTAAGCGACCAGAAATGGCTAAGAGTAAAAACACAATTAACTCCACACAAAATCAAATTTAGTTAATAACGCCAACAAGAAAATGAATAGATAAACATCTGACCGCATTAATTAACCGCAGAACTCTTTTCCAGTTCATCAGTTCAGAAAACAAAAGACTTCTAATCACTGAAACAATGCACCACTCCATGTATTAAAAACCAAAACGACGACGCATAGCATCTATTAATGAACCCGAATTAATCAAATCGACAGCTAAGTTGAGAGAGAGAGAGTTAGGGTGTGTAAATGTGTGTTACTGATACCTCTCCTTTCGCTCCTGAATGTTCTTCATCTGAGCTCTGTAGTGATTCTCAATGAACTGCTTCGCCGCCGCCACTTTCTCCATCGTTAAGCTCGATCCCAACACCTCCTCTTCCTCCTCTATGATATCCTCCATCTCCACCAATACGACGTCGTTTCACTTCGTCTCTCTCTCTCTATAAATACCAAAACAACACGAAAATCACTTCCTCTCACTAGAATCGCGCGCTCTCTCTCTCCTCTTACTCACTCCTCCGAAGCTCTCATTAATTGCAACAACGAGGAGACGATGGAAGAGGGACAATAGGAACACTCACTCTCGTCTCCATGAGTCCGCTCTTTCTTATCGTCTGTGTCGTGACTACATTACTGACACGATCCTTCTCCAATAAGAACGACAACGTGGCCACAATCATTTTATTTTGATGACGTGGTGAGGTGTTGCTGTGATGCGGAAAGTAGGGGATAAAAGCTCTTTGCTTATTCTTTTTTTTGAAATCAAGCTCTTTGCTTATTCAGCCAATAAGTTGAGGGATTGTTTTCATGGGGTGACGCGATTGGAATGGCGCGTGTTTTTTAGGATGTTAAAAATGATGACGTTTTAACACATTTTTAGCAAGAGGGAGATGGAGTGGGCCCCGCAAGGGACTCTGACTGGAGCGTGAACATAACGCGCAGTACTATGACGTGGATATATTAATTCCATGGTCTGTGATTAGGTGTCTCGACAATTGATAGGGTATAAATAGGTATACGAATATCCTTATTCATACATGCAGTTTATATCATGTATCTATACCTTATTTGTATTCGTGTGAGTAACAAAAATTATTACCTCTATCGGACCCACAGAATATCTATTTACTCGTAGGATACCCATTTACCCATAATTTAAATTTAGTTAATTAAATTAGTAAATAATATATCACTAATTTAAAATAATAATTTAAAAAAATATACTAGACAATATGAAATATTATATTCATACAATATAATATAAAAACTATAATTCACAATTGAATGTAGTTAATGAAATAATAATGTGATAAGTTATCACTTGGTGAAGAATTTATATAAAAATTATAGTTTAAAATGTTATACAAGGATAAGATGAACAGTTTTTCCTATATTTCCATTGCAACATCCAAATTACAGTTTTTAGTCCTAGTGTTTTGCTGTAGAGAAAATGTTAGACCAAAATATGTACTAGATATTATATTTGTGACAACAATATACTAAAATATGTTAGACCAAAATATACGAAAATATTAGACAAAAAATATTGTTTTTGAACTCTTATGTTTGATTTGTTGGTCAATTGATCATATGTCAATACTATATGAATAAGTTTTATACACAAAAATTTTGTCCAATATTTTAGTTATAATAATCTCTTTGAATATAAGATTATAATAATAACTTTTCAAAAGTAGCATCTCATTCTAGCTACATAAAAACTACAATATCTAACAAAATACATTTATAGTCACATTCTAATTATAAATCAATTTATTCAAATATGAAAATTTATTTACCTTCAAAAGACTATATATATATATATATATCTGTGTGTGTGTGTGTGTACATGTGTATATATATATGTGTATACAGCGGGTATGGGTAATGGGCGCAGGCACAAATATTACTTAACGGGTAAGGGTATGAGTACGGGCACACGTAGAGTATTCCTATTTTCATACTCTACCCATACTCGCACAGTAAAATGCAGGTATTGTTCGTACTCATATTCATACCCAATCAAAGTGGGTAATACCCTCGTTGACTGGGTACGGATAGGATCGATACCTGTCGGGTAGGATATAAATTGTCATCCCTAGTCTCTGCCTAAAGTGTGAGTTGGTATGTCCTGTTTGTGTTGGTGTCTCTCTCTCTATCTCTCTCGCACAGTCACCATTAACTTTAAGCATTAATTAGTCCCTAAACCATTAACATTTTTTTGCCTGAAGTCCCTCGATTAAATGATACTCATTGTTATCCTTAAATTATTTGGTATTAAAGAAGTGCTAATTACTTGAAAGTAAACAAAAAAAAAATTGCTTGGTTTGAAGTAGAGGTGTTATTTCGAACCGGAACTGACGAACCAAATCAGAACCGGACCGGTCAAAACTAGAACCGAAATCGAAACTGGTTGACCAAAATCGGAGGTTTGCGTTTAGGTTTTGGTTCGAACTCTCTAGAAACCGCCGTTGGGAACCGCCAGTTTCTAGCCAACGGTCATTCCCTTTTTTTTGCTTTTTTTTTTTTGTTTTTTCAACTCTATAAATACTTCACCCATCCTATCATTTTTACACTATTTATTCTCTTTCAATCTCAATCTCTTCTACATTCTCACTCTCTCAAAATTTATTTTGTTCTAAATTGCTTTTATTAATTATTTATATATTTTATTATTGCAATTACGTTTTCTATATTTCTCTAAGTTATTTTTTGCAATTACATTTTTTCAAATTTCTTTCACTTTTTTATTATAGTTTAATTTAGTTATTTTATTATTTTATTATATTTAATTAATATTTGCATCAATGAAAAATTTTAGTGGAAATAGAATTTTTGAAAATTTTGAAATTAAAAATATTGGAACTCAAGAGAGTCAAACTCAATCAATTCTCATCCAAGGAGATGAAGGGGAGCGGAAGGAAGAGTTTCTAGTTCCGATATTTTTAAAATTCATTTTAAGAAAATTCCTAGTGGTGATAAAAAATTTAAAGTTTTTGTAATTATTATGCGAAGGAATACTCGTTCAAGCATAGAGGGGGCTATGAAACATTTTAAAAACATATAATACAAAAGCATCTGGAAAAAGTGGGAATGGCGAGAGGACAAAAGCAACTAACCGGGTTTGATTCTTCTTCCTCTCAACCTAGTTTATTTTATTATAATCATGATGAATCTAATGTAGGTTTTGCTCAAATGGTTGTTTTTGATCATTTATCATTTAGTTTTGCTGAAAAATTAGGATTTAATAAATGAGTTAAAAAACATTGTCAACTGGCTTATAAACTAATTAATAGACATTTGGTTAGAAAAAGTTTGCTTAAATTGTATAAAATCCAAAAAAAAATAATTTAATAAATTATTTTCAATCAAATGATATACATGTTTCTATTTGTTCCGATATTTGGAGTGGTCATACTTTGACGCATTCATATATGGGCATTACATGTCATTGGATTGATGAGAATTTTATTTTGCAAAAACGAATTTTAGCATATAGATGTTTTGATGAATCCCATTCCACATTAAATATTTGTAGATTAATTCATACCATTTTAGAAGAATATAGGTTGGTTCATAGAATTTTTTCAATTTCATTTGATAATGCATCGGCTAATAATGCATATGTTAACGATTTAAAAAATATTTGTCAACCGAATTTTGGTGGATGATTTTTTCATATACGATGTGTTTATCATATTTTAAATTTATGTGTTCAAGATGATTTAGAAGTAATGAGTGTTCATATTCAACCAATTAAAAAATTTCTTTCTCATATGTGGGTTCTTCCTAGGACCCAACGAGAGTGAACGAATTTTTGTATTCAAAATGGTAAACAACTAAAACGTTTTGCAAAAGATATTTGTACCCATTGGAATTCGACTTTTAAATTGCTTTCTCAATCTATTGATTACAAAAATTTATTATGTTCTTTTGCCTCTCAATATATTTCAAGTAGTAATCTTTACCTACTACTTAGAATATTTGTGAAAAAATTATGCAAATTTTACAATATTTTAGTGATGCCACTAATTTTTTTAGTCATGTTTATAAACCCACTTCGCATGAGTTTTTAGAACAAGTATTAAACATAGCCGGTGCATTTAACGAGGGCGAGAAATTTGAAGAAATTAAAGATTTTGTCCTCCAAATGAAATTGAAATGGTTAAATTATTTTAAATTTATTTTCGATATTTATCTTGTTTTATTTATTTTTTATCCTAGGGTTAACAACAAATTTGATTTTTTGAAAGATATTTTAGAAACTTATTATTCATTGTTAGATTTAGAAAATGAAAATGATATTAGTGTTTTACAAATTGTTACTAGAGTTAGGCTTTTGATAAATGAATTATTAGCATCTTTTTCTATTTCTTGTCCAAATGAGGAATGGGATTCGTCCTCACTTCCATCATCCCTACTTCCTCCTCATTGTTCGTGGGATCCAAATTGATAGTGGATAGGCTAAAGAAACCAATGATTGCTTCAAACTCTCATAACGAGTTTGAAGTTTATCTAACTACTGTTTTTTAGGTTGGTGGTGATTTTCAGATTTTAAATTTTTGGAAGCAATACAAGATGACATTTCCTACCTTCTCAAATGTTGCACTCCAAGTACTAGCCGTCACTGCCTCTACCGTAGTGGTTGAGCAAACTTTTAGTATGGGAGGCAACATTTTAGATGCTAAGAGATCGAGATTGGCTCTCGAGGCGTTAGAAGCCCAAGTTTGTGTTGATGATTGGTCAAGGGCGCTTCAAATGACCCAAGACCAACTCCATTCATCATCCGAAGGTGAGGAGTTCTTTGAAGGTGTTTCCACAACAAACACTTCTGACTCCAACGATGAGAGTTAGTTTAGTTTTTTTTTCGTTTTTACTTTGTATTTTAATTTATCATGTATTGTTAATTGTTGAATTGTATAATTAAATTCGATGTTGTAACCACGGTATTCCTTCGCCACAAGTGAGGGCATCTCATAAAATATAATGAGTTTTTTTTTTGTTTAAAATTATGTGATGCAATTACTACTAGAATAGTTAATTTGTTTAAAAAATATTAAAAAAATTGAAATACAATGTATTATTAGTACTATAGTTAATTATTCAATATAACAAAATTTACAAACTGGATAAATAATTAACGAGATAAAATAAAGGGTTAAAAACAAAATTTGTTAAAACAAAAGAGGCAACCGAACCGAAACTGGTGGTTGAACCGATCAAACTTAGTCAAACTCGGTCAAAACCAGTACTAAAATTGACCTGAAACAGGACCAAACCCTAGGAACCACGGTTTGGTTCTGGTTCCTCCATTCCAGAAACTGGAACTTGCAACAGCTTTAGTTTGAAGGAAGTGTAAAATCATTGGGGCTTTGATTGTCTTCTTTCTTAATTTTTTGAATGATATAGGGTAATAATTCATATTACCGTGTCATGTCAACATGTTAAAATAACACGATTATACATGACATGATTAATAAACATGTCATATTATCTAACCTAAATACTATATGATTCGGTCCCAATAAGAATGGCAATCCAACAAGGTGGGTGAATTGGATTTTTAGCAAGTTAAAAAATTTGTTGAAAATCTTTTACAAATTAAAATAAATAACAAAGCTTAAAACAAGTAAAATCAAAGTATAAATGCAGAAACAATAAAACCACCAATTCACAAATATAAAGTAAAGTAAATAGAGTAGGGAGAGAGAAAACAAAGCTTCAATTTATAGTGGTTCGGTCCTCCGTGACCTACGTCCACTCCTTGAGATCCACTCAAGAATTTCAATCAACTATCTCCTCACTTTCGGGTGGAGGGAAACCGTTTACACCACTTGTTTTTTCGGGCTCAACAAGCAAACCGTTACACTTCTAGTTTTTGCTAGAAACAAACTAGGAAACCTTCAGCCTCTCTTGTTTTTCTAAGGAACCAAAACAAGGAAAAGCCTATCCATTAGTTTTCTAAGGTTCACTAGCAAACTATTGTTTTCAAAGGCTCAACAAGGAAACATATACAACCTTCAATCAAATACTTTGATTGTTACAAATTGTATTTCCAAAACACATAATTTAAGCTCAACCCAACCCAAGAATGATAGCAAATGAAAATAGCAAGAGTGGGTATAAAAATGAAATTGAGAGAATAAATGAGAAAATAAAGATTGCAAAGTGTGGCCAAGGTTTCTCTATGATTCTCTTGCTTCTTTTGATGTTGGGGATGTCTATTTATAGCCTTCTTGGAGTTTGTGACCGTTGGAATCAATAATAGAGCCGTTGTAGAATAGATCCAAATATTGTACAATGCTGACATTGGATACTATGTGCATAGTACCAGATAATGTGTGCACAAGACAGATACTATGTGCACAATACCAGATATTACGTGCATAATACCATATATTATGTGCGTAGATGGATTTTTTTTAAGTTTGCACTCTTAATACTTCACGTGATTGTATCAGGGAATATTCAAATTCAAATTCCCGAGGAGCGTCTTGAATTTGTCAGTTTCTGGAACCCCGTTTACGTGCATAGTATGATTCCACCAGCGTACTGTGTACATAGTATTCCCTACTGTGTGCGTAGTATGATTTCACCAGCGTACTGTGTGCATAGTATCTCCTACTATGTGCATAGTAGCCATTTTCAGCACAACCATTTTCTGGTCTTCATCTTTCATGGATGATTTGTTCTCATCATCATCAAAACTAAACTCAACACTAATGAATCTAGAAATCATCTTTCTTAGAATCTCTTCTGAATTAGAATTCTTCTTAGCTCTCTGTAGATCTACCCATGCATTGATCTCCAACATTTGTTCTCGTCGTTTTATAATAGGGATATCATTAAAAGTGAACCAAGGTCTACCTTTTGGACGAGCTTAAGCTTGTTGGGATGCTTGTGAATGTGTTACTCCCTCCATGTGAGAAGTCTCTTTTCCTGGTGGTGGATTTGTTCTAGAGGTTTCTCCTATCGTTAGTTCTGACATGAGAATTGATGTGATGTTAGCTTGCTGCTCACTAGACTCCACTGAAACTTTTGAGATCGAGTTGTCTCCATTGCTAGAGCTATCTTCCTCTTGAGAGGAAGATTCATTTGTCTCAACATCAGTAGGAATATAGTCTGGATCCTGGGAACTGGATTCTTCTTAAGAACTGGATTATCTTGTTTCTGAATCATCACCTGATGAGGAAGATAAGGACTCAATCAAACTAGTTTCAGGAAAAGGATTGATTGTATCCTCTTAATAAGGATCTTGTGCATCTTCAAAATAAGAGGCCATGAACTTTGGAGGGTGAGACTTTGATTCATCCTTCTGTCTCTCTTTTTTCTTTTGTTTATTTTTCTCTTTTTCTTCTGCACGTTTAATCTCATCATACTTAACAAAAGTAGATGAAAAGAGAGGAATTGAGTTACCTCTGGCCGAAGCCATAAACTGTGAGGCGAAAAAACTTTCTATTATGGGTCAAATGAAACAGGTCGTTTGAATGGCTCAAAAAGTGGAGGAAGAGCAAACTCTTGAAAACTCTGATATTCCAGCTTCATCTTCTTTAATTCATAATCGTTTTGGTCAAACTCCTAACCAAATTGTTTCTTTGCAATCATTTTGAGCAAAGATTTCTCGAGCTTGGAGATCTTATGTGCCATCTCTTGCTGGAGATCTTGTACTCCTTTACTAACTTGGCATAAATTAGTCTCTTGATGCTCTACAGCTTGAAGAATACGATCCAACTTCTCATCTTGTCGGATAAGATGGCGTTTCGGCACAGTTGGAGCTAGTGGAGGCTCCACTGGTTTACATAGATCTTCCTTCTTCAAGATCTTCAAATATTCCTGATAAATAGGCAAAGGAAAATGAGTTTTCCACTCCTGTTGGATTTTCTCATCACAAAGTTGCCTAGTTTGCTTGGATATACCAATCCAAAGGGATGATTCTTCATCATTATCCTTTCTCCCAACAAAAGGCTTACAGGATGGTCTTCTGCTCTATTCTCGTCTTTGAGAATCTCCTGGGAAATCATCGTCACAACAAGAACAACCTTGTTCACACTGGTCTGGGTCAATATCCTAGATAAAATGACCACTGATTTGGTCAGTGTAAATGGATTGGCATGAAGATTCAAAATGAACTATCGAGATCTTTCTCTCAATTGATACTGGTTGTATCATCGCGATAGTTTTAAAGATAGAATTAGTAGTAGAACTACTAGATTCTGCCTTAATAGTGAAAGTAGTCTGGACCATTCCATCTTTTTGTCTATGAAACGTACAACCTTGAGACCGTATTGGCTTCTCCACAGTTATTATCTTCTCATAGTTGGTAAGCCAAGAATGAGGAATTAACTTCCTGATGGTCTCTAAGTCCATTTGTTTAGGAGCTTGGACTATGGTTGAGACTTTTTCAGTAGTCTCTGAGAAAACATACAAAGCATCGGGACTACCATATCCACTAAGATCAATTGCATGATCTTGGAGTCTAAAGCACACCTCTTGATGCAGGGTAGCTATGTATGACAAAGGTACATGGGGAACTCCTGTGATTTGTGTTTGCACTTTCATGCTCGTTGAGAGGTTTGGATCTCTCAAAGCCATCACAAAGTTGGGATAGAACGTCAACATCATGCTTCTCGAGTTCAATGTCGTCATTAATGACCCTATTACTGCATGATGGTATTCTAACACTCTTATATCTAAAAGTGCTAACCTTGTTGTCACTGGAAAACCTTTTCTCCCATTATATGTGAGCATCAACCTTATTGCTCCCCAGTGTAAATGAGTGTAGCCTTCCTTTAACGCCTGGGTAATTAAGGTTTGAGGAACCTCAATTGTAACATACTGTTCAGACTCTGTTGACACCAATAAACATTGATCCAAGCGAGAAGCCTGGACATACTCCTTAGGAACTGGTCTTCTCTAATTAAGAAGCTGCCGGATTGTAATAGTGCCTTTGGGTTTCTGGTAAACATTATAAGGGTTAATGAGGGGTTGAGAAGAAGAAGCAACTTGAGCACCTTCTGGGACATAAGAGTACTCAACAAATCTTTCAAGTCTATTTGTTTCATGGGTTTCTAAAGAAATTGTTTTGGTAAGTTGTATTACATTTGAGAAAGGGTTGGTAGAGGTAGAATGAGTGTGTATAACTGGAAATGATTTTGTGTTTTCCATGTCAAGGGTTTTCTATTGTCGGCAATCTTGTCTGGCCCTATCTCTTGTAACTCTGAAGCTTATATAAACTTCACTATTGTAATGAAGAAAGGGAGGATTGTTCAACAAAAAGTTATTTCTGTCTAATTTTCTTTAGTGACTTTCTAAATTCTTCGACTTATCTTCTGAAATCCCAGGAAGCTTGGGTAAATGATATTGTGATAGTCCTGAATGTTTTTGAAGTCTTATTTTTTGTCATTATTGAGTAAAGGATCCTAAAGACACGGAGTCTTAAAGTAAGTCGTCTATGAAGAAACGCAGTGGATGGGCTTTGTGTTGTGGATATTTGCTCAATAAGGTGATCAACCAATCGGTATCAAAGCCACAATGGAAGTTCAAGTTCCTTTACTCATCTTTCTTTGGTGAGAGTAAGAAGATAATAGAAAACCCTAGCCATGGAAAACACAGAATCATTTCTAGTTGTACACACTTCTTCTACCTCTACCAACCCTATCTCAAATGTAATTAAAAATTATTTTAATTTTTTTATTTGGCCTCAACTCACAAGAGGAGACACTTAAAAGTGCACAACGCATGACATAGGGGTCATACTCGGCAATATAGTTTATTGATAAGTATGATATTTTATTGTTATGTTAAGTTAATATAGTTTAAAACTTCCACAATTTAAATAAATTTAATGCCACCACCACCCTTGTAGTATCACTGTGTCAATTGTTGCCTTCCACTTTATTATTAAAGCATTACAACAATGCTCCTTAACATCCTCTTCAAAATACAATTTTTTATGTTACTATTTATTTCGAATTTTGAATTCAACTCTACTTTCACTTATAATTTAATTTATTTAATATTTTACTAATAAATTAATTAAGAATTTTTTGGAGTTACAATTTTTCAACAAACTTAAAAAACTACTATTCATTGCTTAATGCTATTTGTCTAATTTATCAATAAAATATTTACTTTTTAATATATTATCCCTCTATTACACAAATTTCAAGAAAAACTAACACATTAACAAGAATAAAATAGTACATTTAACTCCTCAAAGATGGGGAGTCTGTTGCACATGCTCTTGTTGTCTTTTATTTTGCCCACTCTCTTTGCGAGTTCTACCTCTATCATTGATGTAAAAATCTCAAATTTTACATTCCAATTTATCTTGACTATTATCATTATTGCACTTATGCAATCCACGAGAAAGAAAGTCAATATATCAGTATATAGTTAACAAAAACACACTTAAATTTCTTTAGTGAAATGTTTCTCTTTTTTTTTTTCTTTTTGAAGAAAAAATTATTCCATTTAAAAGAGTGACTTAACTCAAATGGTATCTAAGTGCCCTTGCAAGTTCTTAGTTTAAGAACTTGTGCAAAATCATAAATTTTAAACCTTTTAAAGTGTAAAATCTCCTTAAACCAATAACAATAGATGCGAGTCCTAAACGTTCCATTGTTAGAATGAAAAGAAAAGGAATCTCTTATTTTTTCGAGCAATTCATAATATGCAAATAAATATTATATATTCATGATGTTTGGTTGATAGTGGGGCTGCTCGTGGGATTTAGAGATTCTCGAACTGAATTGAATACCCCGACTGAAAAGAATAATTGACTTTGACTTTCTCTAAACCAAACCGTGCCAAAATTTATTAAACAGGATGGTTCTGGTTTTTAGACAATATTTATCCCGAGAATCGCTCTAAACTAAAGAACCGAAATTAGAGTAAAAAAAAGATAAATAGTATATATTAACAGGTAATAAATTGTGTAAGCATTAATGTTCTACTTATTTACATTTGTGTCATCTAGTTGATTATATCTTTTTTATATGTATTCAAATTTAGTGCTCTCTAAGATCTCAATTGAAATAGGTGCACTTCTATTTTTTTTGCTCAGCTTTTAGAAAGCATCATATATAATCATAGCATTCACCACTTCAAAGTAATGGAGCTATAACTCGGGTTAATTGTGCAGACGGTCACTGAACTACGACAAAAAGATTATTAAAGTCACTAAAGTATTTTTTTGTTCAAGAATGTCAATAAATTGATTTTTTGGTTTAGCAAAATCACTTAGTCCGCATGACTCAACTTTAACTATCACATGTTCATGCAACTCTGCAACATTGATCTACTTGTGTAGACACTTGTCTACTAATAACACGTAACAAATGCACTTTGGCCAGACATAAATTTAAAAAAGAAAACACTAAATTTGGGACAAAAATCTTTTAGTGAATTGAAGCTCATCAAATTCTGTCATGTGTTCAAATGATTCAAGCCACCTAAATAACCCAGATTAAGAATCTAGGGATGTTTCGTGCTTTCACATGGAACCAATTATTGTGGGTCTTTTTTTCCTCCACCAAAATATGATAAATTATTTAACAAATCAAGTGGCAAAAAAGTAAGAGCAAATCTAGAACTTCTAATTCGATCAAAAAAAATCTGGAACTTCTAAAAAATATCTTTTTTTACACAATGAAATGGAAAAATTAAGGAACAATAAATCATCCGTGTTTATTTTCCTCTGTTTTTCACTATATAATTATGTTTGTTTTCACAATATATTACAAGAACCGAAAGATTAATGCTTTGTTAAGATGCGGAGAAATCAAAAAAAGAAAATCTCAACACCCACAAATTGAAGGAAAGGACCAAGTTCTCATGAATCTAGGGTCTTTGCTGGCATAAATGAAGTGAGAAGATAGAGAGCGATAGAGGAAGATATTTTTGAGTTGTCTGCTCCTTCTCTGTCTTTGGATATCGAGTTTTCGGTTTGTAGATCTTCTCCCGTCTTATTCCGTTTCAGTCTTCAATTTCGTGTTTAAGGGTTTGAATCTTGTTTAATTTTTCTCTAAAACTGGTGAGGGTTGTGTAATGGTGGCGCTGTTGTTATTGTGGGTGAGAGAAGTTGTGATTTTGGCATGGTGGTGGTTGAATGGGGAATTGTGGTTATACAGAGGTGGTTGTGGCACGGTGGTTGCCGGTGTTGGTTTAGACCATCACCATTTCACCATTCCTCATTCAACTCAAGGCTAAAAAGAGAAAGTCTAAACACGTGTGCAGGCACACGTAGATCGACCGGTACAATTTATACACAAGCGACGGTCAAACCAAAAAATTACTTTAATAACTTTAATAACTTTTTTGTGGCAATGACCGACTGAGCAATTAACCCCTATAACTCTTATGAGTAATACTTATAATGTATGGTATATTTGCTTCTGTTTTAATTAGATGATTCTTGTTGACTATCATCTTATTTATTGTGTGAAACTTGCATTAAAATAATTTTTATGACCTATTTCACATATATATATGATCAAAAACTTGACCTTAAAAAATGACCTATAATTATTATCATTGTTATTAATAAATTAGAAGTAGAACTAGCTTGTATTTAAGAGGATAGTGGGAAAACTTTTTTTCTAAGTTGATTTTTTAATAAAATTTTTGATTTTTGTCTTGTATCAGAATCATTTTCTTCGTCTCTAAATCTCTGTCTCATCTTATCCAAAAATTCGGGATAAAACTAGATGGAGATCTTAAAATTTTGATACTAAACTGGATTCTCTTAAATTAGGATCCCCAAACTTTGGGATGGGATCGGAGATCTCCAAATCTCCATCCCGTCCCGACCTATGAACGGCCCTAGTTGATGGTAGGTTGAAGTTTTGTTAATTGATAGAATAATGCCTTCATACGTCCTACTTGTGGATTTCTAGCCCCTAATTAATGATTATGGTGTTGCGAAAGACATGCTCTAAACACATGCTAAACGCAAGCCATTAGCAGGCTTAAGACGGCTTAATATTTCCTTATTGCTCTAAAGAAAAAAAAAATGAATTTCCAGGTAGCCGCCACGTGCTGAACTTCTTGAATCCACGGTCTAACATTCATGGTTATTAACAATACAAATATAAATGGAATAATATAATTATCTTTATTATAACAATTTATCGAAACTCGGAGCCCGTGGGCTCATGATCTCACCTTGATTGCTATGGTATAATGGCTTTGCGTCCACACAAATATTTTACAGCCTTTTCACAATGCGGCTTCCGTTGGAGGATCATAGTGTAAAAAAATATATATATTGCATACCTACTCGGAGAAGTAAAACCCACCAGTATTGCAGTATCGATTTCGCTCCATCATACACCGTGTGCAAAAACAACTAGAGGTGGCATATCTTATCTCGGAAAATACTTGTTCACGTTTGACGTATTTTCTCACTCATGCACCATACAAAATTACAAATAAATGGTCGGATTATGAGTAACGACATATTTCAAAAGCGGAAATATTATCTTGTATGTTATTTATTGATCTTGCATGGTGCTTAATCATCTTGCTTATTTGTCACCATTAATTTTTCCCTTGGCGTCCCATTCAGTCAGGGACCGGGGACAACCATTAATAATCATCGTTGGAGGATTTTTAGTAAAATGCATTCACTTGAAGGATTTTAGAACAAAAATCTTAGTGGTTCAGGAATCGATTGATGCTTAAAGTCTTTTTCTAAAGAGTTGAGTCGTTTATCATACTTTCTGTTATTTAATTATTATCAATTATTATTTAACTTAAAAAATATACAAAAACTTACAAGAACTCCCAAACAATCCCGATGAATGATCCACGCTTTCTTAGTTGCCATCAACATCAAAAGGTTGACGTTGTTAGATTCTCTCAAAGTCAAAAAGAATTTAGAACTGCATTGTTTTCAATCATTTTTCACTTTGTGGCTGTTTTGGATTTGTGAAAGAGGCAAACAATAGCCAAATCATGTTAATTACTAGCTTTGACAGGAAATAATACGACAAAAGACTTAGTTTGTTTAAGCTAATACAGTTCAAAGAAAGGTTTAATTAGTATCATTTTGGCAGATGATTAATAAATTATAATCTGCATAGCCAGAGACATATTTGTAAATAAATGATACGTCAGGCATGCCATCACCAATTTTGAAGTTGTTCTTGTTTACTTCATCCATAATCGGACTCCATCAAAGATAATATTGCTTACTATACTGTTAATTAGTTCACTCATTTTCGAAGAATCTAACATGTCAATGTTCTAGAACTGTAGAAATGAACAATTTAAAAAGGTCAAATGCTAGAAAAACCTCAACTAGTGACTAAGAACGTTGTTTTGTATTACAATTTTTGCAAAACCTCTTCATAAATTATACATTAACAGTTCCAACGTCATAATCTCTCATTTGATTCCGTTCACACCTGAATTTGCAAATCAACCTCAACTTCTATTATGCAACCTTAGATCTGTTTATTGCACAGTGCCTGAAATTAAAAAAAGAAAATCAGAACACTTTCTTTGCACTACAGAAAATAATGGATGATGTGTCTGGACATCCTCTAATTCATAATGGTGATTTCGTGTTGCACGATTTCATTGCCGACTCGAATTTTGATCAGTTCATTTGATCTAATTCGAGCAGCCAACGAAGATCAAACCAGCGGTTCTGATTGTGACCTCATTAACGGTTTGTTGGTTGATAACCAATTCGGACCGAGCAGTG
>CAODLS010221823.1:0-19336 GCA_948243855.1 Flueggea neowawraea | reverse complement strand
CCTAATTCTAATACTCAACCACCTTTCCTGAATGAAATGAGAGAATCCAGTTTGTCTCACCAGAATGATAATAAGTTGCACCCCTTTGGAATGTTGTGGTCTGAGCTTGAGGGCTCACATGCTCGATATACTGAGGCATCTGATATGCCTTCTAGCATGGGAAGGACTGTCCCATTTGCTGCCAGAACAGATCCGCCTTCTTTTGTAGACAACTGGTCTGATGCTTATAGACAAGACCCACAACCTGTTCCAAATTCATTTCAAGATGCTCTTTCTGCTCGCCATTTGTCAAGTGTAGAAGCAGAACCTAAAAATTTTGACCTAGCAGAGCAGCTTATGGCATGGCAGTTTCATAATCATCTCCACCAACAGCAGCAGCTCAAACATAGGAATATGTTACCTCCTGGACACTTAAATGAGTCACTTTTTGAACATATGTCAAGTCAGAATCTTAATCAACCGCTGGCCAATCATGCATCTGATCTGGAGCATCTTTTGGCACTTGAGCTCCAACAGCAAAGCCATCTTAAAATGCAACAACATCAACTGCAACAGCAGCAGCAATTTCATCAGCAGCAAAAGCTTTTACAGGAGCGACAACAATCTCAGGCTCGACAGGTGCTTCTTGAACAATTGCTGCATGGGCAGATGACTGATCCTGGTCTTCCCCAGTCAGGCATCAACCCAATCAGAGCCAAGAATGCTCTTGACCAGGTTTTATTGGAGCAGCAGTTCATATGTGATCTTCATCGAAGACCTCATCTTCCCTCACATTTTGTGTCATCAATGGAGCAGCTTTCTCAGGCAAAATTCGGTCAGCCAACACAGCAAGAACAGTCAAGAGATTTATTCGAGCTATTGTCACGCGCACAACGTGGGCAAATGCAATCCCTGGATCATCAGATTCTTCATCAAGAGCAGCTGCGGGCAAGGCAGTTGTCTATGGGATTGAGGCAGCAAGCAAACATGGAAGAAGAAAGATACATAGATTCTATCTGGCCAGATAATGAAAATGATCAGTTCCTTAGGAATATTGCTGGCAATGACAGAGCTCAATCTTCGGGGATTAACCCTTTAGATATTTATCAGAGACAGCAAAAGCCACTTTATGAAGACCATTTAAGTCATCTCGAGCAGAATCTCTCATTTCAGGATCGCCTTCGGCAAGGTCTTTATGAGCCTGGCTCAGTGCCATTTGAGCGGTCTTTGTCATTGCCTGCTGGTGCCTCAGGGATGAACATGGATGTTGTAAGTGCCCTGTTCCATGGTCACAATTTAGACATGCAAGAGTTGAATGCACGCATGCAATCTGCAGGTCAAGTGGGGGCTTTTCCCTCCAGTCTTTATCCTCCTAATCCAAGTCACCCTGCTGCTCCTAACCAATTTCAGGTTTCCCATGTTAATGGAATTGAGGGCCACTGGCCTGAAGGCAATGGACAGTTAGCAAATGGCTGGATGGAATCCCGATTTCAGCAAATGCACCTGAATGCTGAGAGGCAGAAAAGGGATTTGGAAGTTAAAATGCCTGCTCAAGATCAAAGTTTATGGATGGCAGATGAAATGAATGATGATAAATCAAGGAGGTTGCTAATGGAGTTGCTTCATCAGAAATCAAGCCATCAACCTGTTGATCCGCTACACAGGAAAGATGGAATACCTTTTGATAAAAGGGTGCAATCTGGTCATTACCCTGGATCCAGTTCAGTGGATCACCATTTCGGTGTTACTTTGAACCGAGAGCCTGGATTAACTAATTCATTTCCTGTGGGTTCTTATGGTTCTAATGCATGTGAACCATCGGAAATTTATTTAGCTTGCGAACAGACAAACAATGTGGGGAGCAATGAAAACTTACAATTCAGATCTGAGGATTCAGCAATGGGCGAGTGGCATTCTTATTTGTCAGGAATCAGTGAGCCTGCTCAGAGAGTGTTTGCAGATTCTAGCATAATCGATAAGTCATCTAAAAAAGAATACTTTGATGCGGAAGGAAGGATTCATAGGTCCCAAAGCCAGAGTATGACCAAGGGCCAGTCTGAGGCTCAAGATTGCATAACAGGGCAGACGATGTTGGCTGCTGCAAATCATGGAGACAGCCCAATAAATGTTCTTACCAGGCATTCTTCGCTTAATGTATCAAGTAAGTTATCAGTTTATTTGAAGTGGTTCATTCTTTGCTTCTCTTTGAGAATATCCTTAACCCTCGCTCTTCTGCGATGCAGGCTTTTATGGTGACAATGTTGTACCACATGATTCATTTGCTGAAGATAAGATCACAACTCAGTAAGTTCTGCATATCAATCTCTTTGCTATTCCATTGATTAAAAAAAAATCTCTTTGCTATTCATGTGTTGGAGAAAAAAACTTAGATCGTCTCAAGGGAAGTTGCATAGATAGTCATGGGTGGAGTTTACAAGTAGTCTTGCATTGAGGTGGTTTGTATCTTGTCTTTTCCCGGAGGAATCTGCATCTGTTCCTCTTGGGAATGGAGCACATGAGTAGAGGACGAGTCTGTCTTTGAATAATTTGTTTTGTTTTTTCTTATTTTGCTAGTATTGTCATGGATGGGCACCTTTTAATTTTTCGGTTGTTAGCTTCAGTTATGATTTCCTTTTTTGTTCTCAGTTCTTTCCCTCCAATTTGAGTTCTGATAATACAGTTTAACTTATTAACTTTACTAATTTGTTATGTTGCTAAAGAAGAGGGATAATTTGAGGACGGTATTGTTTGCAATATATGTCAAGCTCAGCTGCAGAATTCACTTGTCACTAGAACAAGGAACTTGGCATTGGAATAGTTGATTTATGTTTTTCTTTTTGACAGGATGCCTGTACCGTCCAAAGGGCAAGAAAATATTTTGGTTAGACGCCCACCTGTACCCCATGCTTCGACATCCCAGGAAGGGCTGTCTGAGCTGGTCTCTGATGTTAGAGGGAAAAATTCTTCAAGTAATGCTGATGGTATTGTCATTTTCCTCTTTAAATGCCTCATATTTTCTACATAATAGAATTGCTTCTTGGCTGCATGCGTTCCTACTGTTTAATGAAGGTTAATAATACACAATTTTGTAATCTTCAGGTGGAAACCCAGTGAACCAAGGTAATGATGCCATGGCATCTAGCAAGAAAGATGCCCGGTTCAGGCGTACATTATCCTCTGGTGATGCTGATATATCTGAGCCATCATTTATAGACATGCTGAAAAGTAACGGGAAGAAGAACTCTGCCGCAGATATTCATGCGACTGCAGGGGGGTATTCGGAATCATCAGATGGGACGCAAGGTGGCCGCAGTGGTAAAAAGAAAGGAAAGAAGGGGAGGCAGATTGATCCTGCTCTTCTGGGTTTTAAAGTCACAAGCAACCGCATTATGATGGGTGAAATCCAACGCATCGACGACTAGAATGTTGAAATTTTGTAATGTTCAGAGTCTCTCTTGTATATTTTGACTGTTGCTTAATTTGTATAGGTTCAAAGCTGTCGTTGTAAAGCTTAGTTGCCGAGGAATTTTTTTTTTAACCTACCTCTTCCTCTTTTAGTTTTACACGGCCATAGTGCAGCGGATGAGTGAATATGTAGAGATCAGAAAATTTTCCTCACGTCTTACATAGATGTCGATTGACAGAATTTTTTTTTCCCATTTTCCTTATTCTTTTTCTGTACGGACTAACAACCCGTGCACCTGGAAGTAATGGGTTTACAGATTCATACAATTGGAAATGTTCACATTTTGAATTTTCTACTTTGCCTTCTGTGTGTGAGATTTGACATTAAATTGTCCTCAAGCTGTACGGACGACCGGCAGGTCCGGTGGTTCATTTCCAGAGTGGTTTACCATAAATGCCAGGACATCATTGTTTGCTCAAAATTAGGTTGCAATTGGACTGCAGTCTCTCTTGATCTCAAGGTCTCAAAAATTTCAAGTGAGATAGCCAAATTAACAAATGATAAAAGAATCGACTATAATTATATGCTAGAATAACACTGAGCAGAGCAGTGTTACTAAGTGACCAACGCATTTTTTATGTTGATTTCCATAACCGGAGGTCGCTCAAGGAAGCCATTGACCTGGGAAGAGTTGCACGACTGTCTTACCCATGATCCACTCAATCTCAGATGAAGATAAAGACGCTTGTTTCGCAATGGAAGTTGCGGCTTCTTTTCCTCCTTTGTAACCACATTCAGGTACTACAAATGGGAAATCACTGCAACATCACATCATTCTTGTTATTAGTATTCAGTTTTTTGGATGACAAATTGTTTTGAAAGATATAAGTCAGCTGTAGTCTAACCTTCCCCACATTACTCGATTTGCACCATAGCTAGAGACAACTTGAGAAAGAAGAGGAGATATATCCTGGTATGGGAACGGCATTCTTGACACCCTAAACAGGGCACTGAACTTTATATACACCTGCCCATTTCAGATTCCATTTTAAATATGGCAAGCCTATGATACACAGGAATTTCTCTAAAAGGGGCATGTTAAAATATATAAAAAAGAGTTTTTACGACTCGCAACTATTTACTACCCACTCCACTGAATGTGCCAAGTGTTCTTAACTTCTACAGATTTGTATCACATTACTTATAAAGGAAGCAGTAAAGCTGTACCTGTTGGAACTTAGATAGCTTTAAAAGCTCAGAAAATAGAAGACTTTCTCCATCATTTCTGCAACAAGAAACTCCAAAACATTGTATTTTGTCAAGTATCTGAGAGCCTCCATCTTATGAAGTCAAGGGAAAAGAGAGCTTACGTTGGTGGTTTGCAGAAACCGAAATGATCAAGCAACACAGTTGTAGAAGGAAATTCCGTGCAAAATTCCTGAATTTCTGCGAGATGAAGATCAAGACCCTGGCAAAAATTTTCAACACGAATATCATTCCAGTTGCACAACTTAATACATGGTTTCATTGTGCTCTTCAAATGAGAATTTTATGCATTAATAAGTACAAACAAGTATGCTTCTACTTACATTAGTTGAGAGGATAAAACACATAAAAGTGTTACCTTAAAACACATGAAACCAACTGGTATACCAAGCTCTCCAGCTCTGGAAAATAACGCCTTCCCGACATCATTTGTCTTCTGTACAGATTATCAAACACGAACCATATGCAGAGGATAAAGCACTGGAAATTTCAGAAAGATTATTGAACAGCAGTTATGTACAAATATTGGAAATTCCATTTTCTATTTGAAGTAACATTCATGTACAAAAATTTAATTAACACTTAACAGCATTTATGGATTCTCAAATCTCATTTCTTGGTTGTGCATCTTACAATAGGTAAGTGCCTTCCTTACATGAGACCAATTAGATCAATTTTATGCTTGGTATGACATTCTAAAATGATTAGGAAACTTGACAAGACTACTGATTGGAGGACTCCAAGCACTAGAAATGGATGCAAACAATCAAAATAGAGGTTTCTGATGAACCTTCCACATTTTGAACTTGCGGGTCCTATAAAAATGAGAAGTTCAGGATTCGAGATAACCAGAAGCAGGAATTCCTATAGGGAAAACATTACCTTCTCACCTGGCGGCCACAAATATGGATTAAAACGAACAGCACAGAAACCATCCTGCCATCCGTAAACAAGTAAAGTTCACGAACAAAGAACGTTAGAATCACTTCTTCAAGATATTAGCATCATTTCTTAATGATATTAGCGTGTTATCACTGTAACATGAACACACCTCCGAGACAAGTTTTTCAAGATGCTTCACTCCACTTCCATCTTCTGCAGGATTTGCAAGGCAGCAGCCCACAAATTTTGTTGGGTACTTCTTAAGGGCACTAAAACATTGGGGCATCAGAAAATAAGCTAAATGCTTCTGGCTGAAAAGGAAAAAATTCAGTGGGAAAAAAAGTGCATCTATGAGAAAAAAGGACAGTACCAGACCTTGCCACTAACGAATGATCAAATCTATGATTAATAGGCTGCACAATAAGGGCACCATCTACACCTGCATCTTCCATGTTCTGAGAAATCACACGAAATTGCAAAATTTAGCTAAAAGGAAATGGAAAACCGTTCCTTCATAATCCAGACTAGACTATCCTACTTTATGAACACAATAATTACGGAATTTAAGTTCTTCACTTGATGGATACAAACAATATCTTCAAATTCCTTTGACTCAACATTCCGATAGTAACCACCGAATTCTAAGTATTCCACAACAGAGAAGCACGAATTCATATCCCTTAAAGGATTATATATAGGCCAATAAATGCGTACCTCAATCAAGAAATCAAGATGTCCAGGTACTGTGGGTTCTTGACCAGGAAAGTACGGATACTGATCAGCAGCCTTCAATTCCCATAAAAGCCGGCCACCCATTAAAGAGAAACAAAAGTAGAGAGAACAAAAAAAGCATTCTTGATATTCGATGGCAAAAGAAATTGGGATTAAAATAAACTGGGTTTGAGCTACCTCCTGAGAAGATGCCCATATGTGAAGGTGGGAGTCGATGACTCTGGTTGCATTTGGTTTGTTATCAGCTCCAGCTGTTGCAGACATTTTTGTTGAATGCAATTTTCTGACTGGAGATTGTTTTGGAAAGGGAAGAGTGAGAGGCAGCAGTGAAGAATGGGAATAGCGAGAGAGACAATCACTTGTAAAGGTTGGAATGAGTGGCTTTGACAACCTAACTGCCATGTGGAGAGAATATGAAACTCAAGTGATTTGCTTTTTTTTTTTTGAAGTTTGATTTGCAAATGTTCTTTTCTTATTAATAGGTAATATATGAATATCCCATTTCGAGATATTTGACATTCAATTTCCCACCTTTCTTTGGGTTTATCAGGAATTTTCTTTGTGATATGGTGACATCATTTGCACATAAGGCTTTGCTAGTCATGTTTAAGCCAATTCTACCGTCTTAAACATCTCAGCATTTTGAAGTTCAATCAGCAGAAGGCACAAGTATAAAGATTTTATTGTTGAATTACAATCCAGTAGATGCATTTCAATGCTAAGCTTTAGAATCAGACAAATCCATTCATCAAGGTGGAATAAGTATTATTATTGATGTCAATACTAATACATTGGCAGATACATTAGTATCTCCATAGAAATTGCAGAGTTAAGTTTGTCGTCTTGACTAAATTGATTAAGGAAGCCATCCACCTTTGAAAAGTTGCATCACTGTTTTGCCCATGACGAACTCTGCTTCTGGAGGTGATAATGCTTGATTGGCAATAGATGCTGCTGCTTATTTTCCGTTCTTGTAACCACACGCAGCAACGACATAAGGGAAATCGCTGCAAAAACATTTCTCCAACATTTTACTGATTCTTACGAACAGAATGTTCCATCCCTAAAAAGATTCTCAATTTCTTAGGCAAAATGAAAGATAAAGGAGCACCTGCCCCACATGACACGGTTTGGACCATAGCTAGCAACAACTTGAGAGAGATGAGGTACCAAATCCTCATATGGGAACGACACATTTGAAAGCCTGAAAATGCCGCTGAACTTAATATAGACCTGCAATTTTGGAGTTGACATTCAAATGTGAAAGTTTGTGGTGCAGCTGCATGATCATTTGGAAAAGGCTTGACAGTTTATAAATATCTACTAAAAATCCGTTCTTAAAAGCAGCTTTGGTTATTTTTTATGCTATCTATCTACGGTTCTTCTGGACTTGTTTACTTTTGCCAGTTGAGACCTGTATTTTTGTCTACAGTGGAACTGTTATGACATTAAATCGTATGGCCAAAGCAAACAATAAAACTGTACCTGTGGAAATCTGGATCGCTTTAGAAGCTCAGAGAATAAATGCCTTTCTTCCTCATTTCTGCAATATGAAACTCATAAATAGGCTATAAATTTCACAAAAAGTTAAATTTAAATAATTAGAGGTCAACTGAAAATATAGATTACGTTGGCTTGTAGTAACCCAAATGATCAATCAGTAAAGTTGTGAAAAATGTTGCAAGAGTCATTCCATTTGCGCATACTATATATGCTCAACTTACATGAAATCTTGGAAGAAAAATAAAAAAGAGGGATTTTTCTTTTGACCAAAAAGAGAATTTGCTGCTGTTTACTTTGGTTGACAATAAATAAACCATATAACCTTTGTAACCAGGAAACCAACTGGTATGCCAAGTTGTCCAGCTTTAGAAAATAATGTCTTCCCGACATGATTCGTCATCTGCATAAATTGTTATTATCGTTATAGAATTCCCTCTAATAGTCAGCATATGCATGCATCCTTATGAGATTTTCACCTTTTGACCATTTGGCCACAGCTCGGGATTAAAACGAACAGCACGATAACCATCCTAGCATCACCACATAAAAAAATCAGAAGCATGCATCAGAATGAATCTTAAAAAATGATGTAGTTATCTTCTGGCAACATGAGATGAGAAGAGCTCCAAGACAAGTTTCTCAAGCTTCTTAATTCCACTTCCATTGTCGGCAGGAATTGCAAGGCAGCAGCCCACAAATTTGGTCGGATACTTCTTCAGGGCACTGAAAATTGGGCATTAGATAATCACTTCAGGATAGAAATTAAAAATAAACAGGAAGAAATCGGATCACGGTCAAGTAGTGGTACTTGAGCCACAAATGAACAGCACGATATAATTCAATAGTTTAAGAAGACCTGTTCTGCCATCAAATATGCATAATGTCAAAAGGTTTAGAACTGTTTCGGTATTAATATCGGGACTCTTAACAGACCTTGTCACTAAAGAATGATCAAACATATGAAAAATAGGCTGCACAATCAAGGCTCCATCCACATCTGCCTGTTCCAGGTTCTGTGACACGCGACAACTAACAAAAATTAGCAACTCATGGCATGAATACTATCTAATTAGCTTCAATCAAAGCAATCATGTTAGGAAATTGAGTTAAATAGATCAAGAAGAGCTCTGCCATAACAATGCACTATTCATATCAAATACAACAAGAATCGACAAGTCTATAACATCACAAATACAAGTACCTGGATCAAGAAATCAAGATCTCCGCGTAAAGTGGGTTTTTGGCCAGGATAGTAAGGATATTCACCAGCAGCCTTAACCATAAAGACAAACAACCCAACGTGGACATAAAAACAGAGAATATTCAATTTCTTTTGCTACTATTGACAACTGAAACTAGATTTTAAAAAGAAACCAGTGAAGTCTGTGAGGAGTGAAGTGGGGAATGATGGAAATACTTGCTCAGGAGATGCCCAAATGTGAAGGTGCGCATCGATAACTTTGGCCGCATTGTGTTTGTGGTCAGCTCCAACTCCAACAGTGGCGGCCATTTTCTGATCAGACACTTGGATTTGGAACTTGTTTTGAAGAGGGTTCTGGCGGTTGAACTGTTGGAGAGGCAGTAGCGATGTCAGTAATAGATTCAGCAGTTTGACCGTTAAAAGTTTGCTCAGAAACATAGCGTCCTTAAAGATTTTTTCATGTAGATTTTTTTTAGCAAAAACCTGAGTTCCAGAGTTCTTTTACACACGTTCCTGTTGTGCGAAGGCACGAAGGAATTAGTGACTCGGCGAATATTCTGAAAAGCCAGATATTAGGAGGGCAATTTGGTCATTTGAAATAATCCAAACCCAGTTCCAGTAATTTCAACGCGTGATTTTCTCGAACTTGACGTTTCTCCACTTCCAATCCGAAGCACACACAACACACACTTTATCGTCTGTGCTAGTATACGAGTGACCAAACCCAACTAATCCACACAAACACATCTCAATCAATGGCGGCTTCTTTTACGATTCCGGTAAAGTTTTCCTTTTGTTTTCACTGTCTTTGCGTTTCCCTTCATTTTCTTAGAAACCAAACACGCTTTCCAACGTTTATCTCCATCGGCGGAAGTGATAAAGTTTCTTCTTCTATTCGCAGTCGAATGTGGGTTCCTTCTCAGTCTCAGGTCGACGAAACTGCTCATGGGTCAAAGCTCCGAACCACAAGGTCATTCCAACCAGGCTAAACGCGTTGTCGTCTAATGTCTCATCGTCTTCTTCCCGCTTGTTCTTCTCGGGCTCGCTTCCTCGCGCCCCTCTTACGTCTTCAATTTCTCAGAGAAAAACGCGTCCTTTTAGCTCTGTTAGAGCTAGCGCTGAGGTTAGGGCATTTGTTGGGTTTTACTTAAATGTGTTTGTGTGTTTCTTATTTAATTAATTCATTGTGGATTTGTTTAGCTTAGCCTCGAAAAATTGCTGCTTTTACTCGGTAATGGGTAATTAGGATTGTGTTTAATGTGAAATGGTCTTTAATTGTGGGAGTTAGGTGGCGGATTTGCAATCAAAAGTGACGAACAAAGTGTATTTTGACATAAGTATTGGAATCCGGTGGGAAAGCTTGCTGGAAGAATTGTTATTGGATTGTATGGGGATGATGTGCCCCAGACCGCGCAGAACTTTCGTGCTCTATGCACAGGTGGGTTCGTAAGATGTTACCTACTTCTTGTTGTTTTCTGTATCTAGATTTTGCATTTCTGATGATTTTGCTTCACCTTATGTGACTTGTTCAGGAGAAAAGGGTTTTGGCTACAAAGGTTCAACCTTCCACCGTGTAATCAAAGATTTCATGATTCAAGGAGGAGACTTTGACAAGGGAAATGTGGGTGTTCTTTTCTAAATTCAGGCTCATATCTGCACAATGATTAAATCTCCTTGTCTTGGAAATTCAAAATAGGATTTCGTTTTTGGGATTCCCTGTATGGAAGTACTCATTTAGAATCCGACACCTGTTGCAGGGAACTGGAGGCAAAAGCATATATGGGCGAACCTTTAGCGATGAAAACTTCAAATGTAATTTCATACGTGGTTCCTATGTTGTTCTCTAAAAGTTCAGTACCACTTGCTTTATTATAAAGCTTGGTCGAGGATAGGTGAAGGATATATGAATGCAATCCTGTTTCTCTGAAAATAACATATCTTGTACTTGAATGTTGTTAAAACAAGTATGTGTCATTTTGACAGCAGTTGGCTTTCAGATGTTTGCTGGATTCCACGTAGTAGTCAATTTTAGGCCTTTTGCATGCTTTATGCATGCTTTATTCTGAATCATATTGCATTTTTGCAGTGGCCCATACAGGACCGGGAATTGTTAGTATGGCAAATGCAGGCCCCAATACCAATGGCAGCCAATTTTTCGTTTGCACTGTCAAGGTAAATCAATAGTAGATAGTACACATACTGTCATCTAACATTTACAAATTAGCTGAGGAATAATTTTTCAACTGTTGGTACCTATTGCTCTTCCAATTAGAGACAGCTCCTTTTTCTGAATTTTTCCATCCTACAGACTTCCATTATGGCATGTCGCAACTGGCAATAATTCATCTGATAGAGGGACAGGAAATGCAAATTTTTTTATACCTAAATTTTAGCTTAATCTTTTGGTTGAGTCAAACTGTTCAGTGCACTGCTTTAATGAGCTAGGAAATCCTTATGGTACTGATGGCATGGGCCTAAATTGTGATTTGCGGATATCTAGAAAGGGTAATTAGGAAAGACAGGTCATTACATTGACACGTACTTCAGATTGAACATCCCACTTTGTGGAGATCAAAGAAAACTCGTAAAATAGGCTTTATGAGAGTTTTAGGTTTAGAAGAAAATCTTTCAGGAATTGCCTTTGTACTTGTTCCATTTTATGTTGTTTTAGCATATCCTGCTGTGTCCCTACCTTGTTGTCATCATAAAAAAACATACTTGATGTTAGTTAAAAACTTAGGCTATGTTTAGTTTAGAAAACTGTTTTTTATTTTTATTTTTCGTTTTCTATTTTCTGTTTTGTTTCTATTTTCTGAAACTTGAAAACATTTAGAAAACATGTTTGCCAATCAAAAACTTTTTTGAACAAATTTTTCATTTTCTATCTCTATTTTCTAGTTTTTTAGATTACAATGGAAATTTTTCTCAACTAAACAACCCCTTAGGTTCTTGAAGATTTAAATCCTTTGTCATGCGTACTTATCTCAGGTACAGAATGAAGCACAGAAGATGCATTTGAATGCTATCCGATAATCCCAATTTTCATTCTTGTTTATGTTGCGTCCATTGATCTGAATTTGCTTATGGTTTTGCTCTAGTACATGGCAGACACCGTGGCTGGATCAAAGGCATGTTGTGTTCGGGCAAGTCCTAGAAGGCATGGATGTGGTTAAGTTGATCGAGTCGCAAGAACAGACAGAGGAGACCGCCCCAGAAAGAAGGTGGTCATCGCTGACTGCGGTGAACTCCCAATGTCGGATGCCTGACATTTCCAATCCGGACGGCTCTTCATCATTGTCTTCAATCTTCAACTTGAGACGACTGTATTTCATGTTTGTGCTTGGCTATGACTGGTAGGAAAATTGAGGTGGGAGTTGTATTCCTGGGATTAGATTGTTTTTTTCCTGCGACGTTTTTGTGTATTCATAAATTTTTGGAAATTTTTTGTTCTGGACTGGATCTGTAGTACTTTTAGGTGGGAGAATTTGACTTTTATACCAAATTAAAATACAGAATTGCATTTTTAGCACGCACCAAACATACTTTGAATAATAAAAACAAGCTTGAAACAAGTTGTCAAAATGCCATATTTTTTTATTGACCAAGAATTTGAGATTTTTTTTGCAAAAAATCACGGTATTTCTAGAGAAATTTATTTTTTTGTGGAAAAAATAAATTCCAAGGATTTTTTTTGTGTTTCAGAATGTGTTTAGTGATTTTTAAATGTATCCAAGTGATTTTTAAATGTATTTAAATGTGTCTATATGTATCAAAATGTTTTCAAATCACAAATTTTTTATGTAAAATTTGATTTGATAAATTTTTAATTTAATATTTTTTAAATTAAATGCCTCCAAATTATAAATTTTAATATAAGTTTTACAATTTTTTTCAACAGTCTCCAAAAATGTATCCAAATGTCTTCAAACCATAAGTTCTTATATAATTTTTACTATTTTTGATGTCTCCGAATGTATACGTGTCTCCAAATGTATCCATAATTAAATTAAGTTTAATTATTTATATATTATTGATTTGTTTAGCAAAAATTGATTTGGGTGTCCAGTGCTTTATAACGCCTCCAAAATGTATCGGCAAATGTCTAAATATATCCGCAAGTCTCCAAAAAATGTATCCATAAGTGTTCAAATATATCTATCTCTGCATATATAATTCAAAAAAAATAAGCAAAGTTAGTAAAAAAAACTAAACAAACATGATTAAAGTGTTTTTTTTCACATTAAAAATGAATAAAAAAGTCAAGGGTATTTACATAATTATGAAAAATAAAAAGGCAACCACTAGGGTTTTCCCCAACCCTAGTCGTCGTCGTCGCCGCCTCAATCACCACCACTCCCCTTATCACCTGCAGATCAACAAAGATAGAGAAACGAAAAATCGAGGCAACGAAGAGGAGAACAAGGCAAGAGAAGACAAGAACTGGAGAAGAGAGGACCGAGCAATGGACGAACGAAGACATAGATGAGATGAGAGGAGGCAGGGCGAGCAAGGAACATAGAAGAGAGAAGAGAAAAGAGATGACCCAGCGAGGGACGAAGACGACGATGAGATGAGAGGAGAGATATGAACCAGCGACGGACTAGAGATGAGGCGGTGAAAGGAGTGAAGCGGCGTCGAACAGAAATAAGGTTGGCGGAGTCTTGGGTTTCGGCAGAGGAGAGGGGGAGCTTTAGCAGAGGTGAGTGGGAGAGGGGGAAAGTTGATGAGAGAGAAAAAAAATTACAAAATAACACGAGAAATTGACTTTTATCTGACTAAATGTGGTCTTTTTAACAAGAGATTAAAAACATGCTATTGGAGCAACTGAACATTAAAAATGTTGATATTTTAACAGTTAAGAAAGCTCAGCTCAGTTTCTGTTTATCAAAATCTAAATGTTAATTTGGGTAGCTGGCATAATTACCTTCTTTTAGGTAGCTCAAGTTAAGGCTCTGTGTCTGATAAATTGGGACGAGCTGGTTTATGCCCAAGTGATCTGGTACCGAACTGATGGAGCTGAAAGAGCCCATACTTGGTGGGTCTAAGAGTGACGTTGAAGTCATTGGCAATGATTATGTAGTCTATAAGGCTATCTACAAGGGCCCCGTTCCTAGCCCCACACGTCCCGGTCTGGTAGCCCGTCCTCCCGCTACATTGTCAGGTGTGGGGCCATATCAATCTTCTTTTTTTTTAAATCAAAATCTGACCATTTGATAGTTTTGATCCAACGGTCATATTTACTCCAACGGGATTAAAATAAATTTGTGTTTAGTGGAAAGTTGAGTAGGCGTCTCGCGGGACTCTTAAAGTAGTCCCTGGGTTACGGATGAAAAAACTGAAGGGTTAGGAACTGCGGACTTTAATAAAATAACAATAAAAACGCTGAGCAGGCGTTCCGCGGGACGACTTCAAAAACCCTGGGTTACGAGTAGCCTAAGTTGGCCACGCATCTGATGATGATCCATTGACACAACCCCGTACTAAACATTGGTGATTCCTCTTACAATTGCGTAACCAAACTTAACCATGATAAGACTTGCATCGCATTTTGGTCCCAAAAACTCCAATCCTTGGAGGTCGATACCATACCAGAGAATCCCCACCACGTAAGCCCCTCTCTCTGGTGGTAAGATCCCCCTCATTGTTCCAACTGGGCCCCACGACACAATCATTGTAAAGACCAAGACATGGGCCCCACACCACTGGCGTGGCAGCTGAGAGTTGTGTGGTCCTAGTGGTGACACGTGTATCATGGGTCCCAGCTAACGACAAGCAGAAGGAGAAAGTGACACTTCACTCTTTGTGGGAAGTAGTGCTTGACTTGACCACACCTACCCCGGTCTCCATAAGAGCATCTTTAAGGCTACTCGTAATCCAGGATTCCTGAAGTCGTCCCGCAGGACTCCTGTTCAACGTTTTTATTATTATTTTATTAAAGTCTCCAGTTTCTAACTCCTCATATTTTTCATCCGTAACCAATGAGCTACTTTAAGAGTCATCTGGGACGTCTACTCAGTTTTTCACTAAATATAATTTTATTTTAATCCCCAAACTTTTATCTATTATTTTATTTAATACTTTCTACCCCAAATTCATTAAAATAAAAATAGTTCATTCAAATAAAAATAATTCGTTAAAATAAAAATATTAAATAAAAATAAAAAATAATTCATAAAATTTAAAAATTAAATTAAAATAAAAAATTACATTAAAATTAAAATATTACAGATAAAATATTAAATATTACATTAAATTAAAAATACTACAACCCATATTTTTTCACAAATTTTTTTAAAATCGTATTCATGCAAACGTCATGTCGCGGGAGTCATGTTCGACGTATATTTGTTGAACATTGTTATGTCTTCCTTAAACTGTTGATCTTTGATATATTCCATTTTTCTCGTTCGATCTCGAGTCGTTGTTCTTTTTCTTTCTTTCTATTACCTTCCGCCGTTTCGAAAGCTTTGCGATTTAATTCTTTCTCGAACAACATGTCATCCAAAATGGACGCAACTTCGGAGAAGTCGCTTGATGTCGACTTTTCTTTCTCATGCACGTTGCGTTTCTCCTTTTGCTTGGTTCTTGGCTCTTCTCCTTTGGCCTTATCTCATCCAATTGGGCGAGCCTCTTGGGTTGACTCTCCCTCGGCGCTAGGATTGGAGGCGTTGAGATCGAAGGAGCAGGAGCTAGTGTAGGCGCCCTGGGCGTTCACTTTGGTTCTTTTTGGACCAGCCTCGGGCAATGCTTCCCTCCATTTCGGATGATCACGTAAAATTTTCCAACGTCATCGTGGAGGAAATGGGTTATCGCCTCAACCAAGTAGACAGCACGTGCTCGCTTCATAATCATGTCGTCGCTCCAACTGCTATGATAAGTCGAAGCAACGTTGTTGTAGATGCCGTTAAATAAGGTGACAATTTTGTTGAGTGTGTGCCACCTATTTTTAATTGCCTTCCCATAACGTTGCTCGTTTGCCTCCATCCCGTGGTTGAAGCGTATAGCCACCCGCTTCCAAAAAGAGTTGACGTTTTGGTCGTTGGACATTATGGGGTCTTCGAAAATAGCGATCCAACACTTAGCCAACTTGACGTCGTGTGAAGGGATTCACTTTTGTACTTGGCACCGACGTCGGGGCCGAGATTGTTAGACTAATAATGGCTCGAGGGGTTCATTTCAGGAGTAGGAGAATCCCCTTGGGAACCCATCGTCGAGCACCTATCCAACACGGGGATGTAAGGATTATTTTGTGAAAAAAATTATTTTGTGAAAGAGGATTGGACGTAAAATTTTGGAAATTACAAAAATTAAAAAGTGCGAGTTGATATGGAAATGAAAAAAATGAAGCAGTGGAATTGAATTGAAAGTTTGTGAAAGAGGGAAAATTTGATGGATTATTTTCAGAATATCGGTAATTGGCAAAATTTGATGGGTTATTTTGATAAGAAGATTGAATATTTTCATTGTTGGAATCCATAATTTTGGGGAAAAAATTTGGAGTAGGAGTAATTTGAGAGTATGGAAAGAAATTTTAAGAGTTGAGAGAGTTTGGGGGAGATAAATGAGTGTTTGAAGTGAATAAATGATAGAAAAAATATGTTTATGGGATATTTATAGGAAAATGAGTAAAACTAGTTGTTAGGGACCAAAATAGTAATTTTTCGGCCCCCAACGGTACTTCAACGGTAATATTATCGTTGGAGTAAATCTGACCGTTGGATCATTTTTGATTTTTTTTTTTTAAAAAAATGAAAAATGATCCTCCCGCATGAGGACGGCTAGCAGACTGGGATGCAGTAACGCATCCTGGTCTACGGGGCTAGGAACAGTAGCCCGTTACAACCCGCCTAAGGTTACTCGTAACCCACGGTCCCTGAAGTCGTCCCGCGGGACGTCTGCTCAACGTTTTTATTGTTATTTTATTAAAGTCTCAAGTTCCTAACTCCTCAGGGGCTATTTTAAGAGTCCCGCGAGACGCCTACTTATCTTTTCACTAAACACAATTTTATTTTAATCCCATTGGAGTAAATCTGATCGTTGGATGAAAACGATCTAACGGTCAGATTTTGTTTAAAAAAAGCATGTGCGTGTCAGTGGCTATGCGCCTGACACATGTAGACCATCCTCCCTCAGGAGGACGGGGTACGACATAGGAATGCAGTAACTCATCAACATGTTAGCGGCTAGGATCCCAATACGGGATCTTAGCCTCGATATGAGCAGCCTAATGTATGGTATCTATTCAAAATTTCATAAACTGACATATTAATAATTTATTAATTTTTATTTATTTTGTAATTTTTATTATATTTTATTATAAAATATATAATTATTTCACTTATTATTTAATTTATTTATAATATATAAATAATAATAAATATATTTATTAAATAAATTATTTAATTAAATTTTTAAAAAATAATAATTTTTAGAAACAAAATAAAATGGTAGATAAAAAATTATATTAAAAAAATATATTTATCAATGGAAGAAATTTAAAAATTAACCAAATAAAAATAAATTATAAATTATAATAAATTACATAAATAATCCATAATTATCATTAAAAAATATATTATTAAAAAATTATTAAAATGTGTATTAAAAAAAATCAAACAATCATTAATAAAAGGAAAGAATAAAGGAAAGAAAATAACAAAAAAATATAAAAAAATTATTTAAATAAGTGGAGTCCACTTTTTCAATAAATTTTATCTTTTAGTGAGTTTTATGCATATGAAATTTATCAATGATATGAGCAAAAAAAGTGATAATATAACCCATAAAATTATCATGATATTTGCAATAAGGATGCTCTAATCCATCTTAATTTGCAGTGTTAAGATCCTGTCGGCGACTTGTCCTCCTAAGAGTCGCTATTACGAAAATCGTTGCGATGAGATGGCCTCTCCGACTCTCCGTTTCCGCCCTTAATTAATTATGTCATCATGATTTTGTCTTAATCCCCTTATTTGTCCATGTGAGTTAAATTGCTTTCCACGTGTTCATGTCATGACCTTTGGATCATTTCATTATTATGTCACTCCCAACCCAACCGACCCGACCTACCCAACCCAACCCAAAAATAGTTGAATCTTCCTTTTCTTTTTCAATTCTTTCTAACAAGACCTTTTTCTCATGTTTACATTTTCCTCCTTTCTTTCCAATTAAAAAAGGTAAACAAACAAAATAAAGTATTCTTTAAGAAGTTCAACCAGAAAAATCATTTTGTAAACATGCATCTTGTTCCGCATCAAATTTCCACGTATGACATCTAAATCTTAATTGATCAATGAATAAAGTGATTCATTTCTTAATCTTTGTGATCTCCTTAATGTTTCTATGAATATTTACAGCGTAAGCAATCAGTTTAATGATATCAATACTTTTTTGGTTAAAGAGAGACAATGTTGAAGGTGTAGCGTAGTAGCTAGTATGAAGTGGAAGTATAAGCAATGAGCAGCAACAACACGCATGGAATTAAGGAATGCAAGTTGGCGCATTACTGAGGAAGAAATGTGTTATGGAGAATCGATTCCCACATAGACTGATGGTCACGAATCCGGTTTGCTGAAGCACCTTTACCTACTCTCCGGGCTGGAATTCGCATCTGGACAGGTTTTTTTTCCTTTCTTGGTTAGAACATCTGGACAGGTTTAGGTTTTGAATCAAGAGAGAACAATTGATGTTCACCAAAAAAAAAGAGAATAAATTGTCAATCATTATATATGTTGTTGAAAGCATGTCGCCACCTTAGGCTTATTGTATAGGATCCTAGCCGCTGATATGAGGAAGTGCTACTGTGTTCCCATGACGTAGTCTGTTCTCCTGCAGCAAAATGAGCTACATGTGTCAGCGCGGGCACTGGCCCTACGCCTGACACATAATTGTTTTTAAATCAAAATCTAATCGTTTGATCCAACAGTCAGATTTATTTCAACGAGATTAAAATAAAATTGTCTTTAGTGGAAATCTGAGTAGCTGTCCCGTATAACTCTTAAAGTAGCATTGAATTACGGATAAAAAAACTGAAGGGCTAAAAACTGAGAATTTTAATAAAATAATAATAAAAATAATGAACAGACATTTTACAGGACAATTTTAAGAACCATAGATTACAAATAGCTTTATACTAATAAATGAAGCACGACAGCGACTTAATGACCCCTTAATGGTTGGTTAAAGTCATTCCTGACGGCTTGGGAAGAGTGGTCCACTACGAAAGCTTCTTTTGTCCCATTGCACATCACCACTTTGTCTGCTTTGCTCTTTGTTAGGTGAAATATACAAGGTTGGAGACACATAACACCTACAAAGACCTAATAATACCCTATCCAATTAGCATCAAACAATGATTTTTTAATCCA